>KK114740.1:0-21259 GCA_000611955.2 Stegodyphus mimosarum
CTGCAATATTTTGTGGCAACAGTTTGAAAAGTGATACAGACTTTTAATATTTCTGACGCAAAACGAAAACAATAGTCCTTCAGGGACAAAGCCCCTTTGGACTAACAAGGTGTTATTTTTTTTTTGTTGCGAAGCTTAGTTTCTTTAGATATTCAACAAATCCACTATTTTGCTAAGTTTCAAATGTAAACAAATATGGCTGCTATGGTAAAAATAATAATTCACTTAAACAACTTTTAAATTGTTGATAATTCTACAAATATTTCATGCAGATTTATTAAAAGCATAAAAACCTTAACCAGAAGATAAGAACAACATAATTCAATAATTTTTAAAGCAAAATATGCAAAATTTACCAACATATAAGAATAAAAAATCTGAGCTCACTGAGCCGAGTAACAGAGTGGGTATATATATTTATATACTTTTGGTACTTCCAATTATTTCAACGTTCTGAGGCTACTCATTTTTGAATTGTGTGAGATGCATATGTACACACACCATGAAAAAATCTCTTCTGAATCCATTTTAAATCAGTTTTATAATTCATTTGGAGAAAAAGAACGTTTTGTTCTGTTCTTATGCACAGATGTCATACAAAAGCATCGTTAAATTGCATTTGATAGTTGTCAAAATGGATATTTTCATTGAAATGTGGCACCCGGAGTTTTTCATGATTACATTACTTTCTTTACATGATACAAGGAAGTAAAAAGCATTAATTAATTGTTTTCTTCATTTCTGCTTTAACACAGCTTGCTAGAAGTACCTTACTATCTGGCATTACTTTAAAACAAATGTTATTAACGTGTTTTTCCTTGAACAAGAGAAGACCTTTTTTATTAAAATCAAGAAAAGAGAAATAACTTCCAAGAGTGCTTTTTAATTTTTCACAATAGCTGTAAATTTCTAAATTAGAAAAATCGATTTATTTTAGTGGTACATCAGGTATAAGACTCCATCGTAGACTGCGGACGTGCGGAGATTGTTGTTCTTAAACCATGTGACCACTTTTCCCCTCTTCTTCTCTTGCGGAATGTATCTCATTAATTAAAAGTAGCATTTGCAAACATTAAATACATTATTGCCGATTCCAAAAATTCTTGGGAAGTCATTTTGATTGTTCCCATCTTCGTACGGGTTTAATCAGCCGAGATGTTAATTAAAAACTCTGAAAACACTAATTCTCGCACTCAGTTTTTCCACATGGCAACAGTCTGGTTTGGAAATAAAAATGCTTTATTAACTGAGTATTATTTATTAACTTATTAATGCTTTATTGAGCAAAAACTGTTGCTATTGCTCGCTTTCAAATCATAGAATTTGTTAATAAAAAATTTGTAATTTCTACAAAATCTATCTATATATATATATAAAGAAGAATGACTGCATGTTTGTTCATGTTATTGATTTCTGATCAGTTATGAACAATTTTTGTCACATTTAATCGGCTAAAATTGAATGTAGGTAAAATATTTTATGGAACTTGAGCTTTCATGGCCATTTGATTAGAAAGACAAAATTCATTAAAAACTGGGTGCCATTGTTGCTGTTGTAATGAGAGAAAGTTTATTTTTCTGTTGAAATTTTTTATGTGAGTTCTATATCGTGTCAGACTGAAAAATGTGTCTCTGTGAATCGTATTTTTTGCATTGTTATTAGAGAAGGATTGCAGTGGTATCGCTCTCTGTGTTGTTAGATATATTACTCTTAACTGGCATCGAGTACTTCCACTAGTATGATATATTTTATGCTAACTTAATGTAAAAACTTGTTTTGTTAGATTTCTTTAAGGTACAAAGTATTCAAGATCTAGTCTCATCTGGTGAGTAATATTTAACTACACACTAACCCTTCTAATGACCCACCTTCTAGTTTTCTTCTAATAACCTTTCTCCCTTTTTAACTTCCTCTCTTAATAATAATCTAAACCTCTCTAAATAACTATTTTCAGTTTTATTGTTCTTCCATCCTTCCGTCCTGAGTTAACCTCATGCATAGCCCCCACATTTACCAAATCTCTTAACACACAGATGCTTGACCTTATGGGAGTTTAAATTTGCTCTAGTCGGTTAGTGTTTGGGAGCTATGCCTGTTTGATCTTTGATAAAGTTTCTGGTGCTCCCATACTTTTACTTGTTCCTGTTAAGGTTGACCAAATAATGCAGCAGTATCTAAAATTTTTATTATGCATTATAAACATCAAACAGAGGTATCAGTATATTATAATAAGGTTTTGAATAAATTATGTGCTGGTACTTACATATTAATGCAACCACCTTGGCACAGTTTGACAATTTTTTTGCAGAAAAGGAAAAAGTTATTTATCAAGTTTGGTGGTTTTAGTGCCTGTTGACAGAAGGATTCTCAAACAATCTATATTTATCATAAATTGGTAAACATTATAAACATATGAAAAGAAAACATATTTTTGGAATTTAAAATGTAAATTTTAATTATTACATAAGGATTAGGTGATACATTAAAAACATAAAATACATAAATTTTCTTCAAATCTTTATGTAATTTTTTTTGCTATTCTTCTCGTGAAGTACACAGCAATCAGTTTCAGCTTAAAAAATATTCAGAGAATTGAGGAATGGGCAATACTCGGCAATGGTGGCTATCTAAGAAATTCAACTTATTCTATCGGGTTACTCGGCAATTCTTATCTGTAGAGTCATTAGGTTTTTTTTTTTTGGAAGCAGGAACGATGAAAAATATGCAATTCCTTCGCCGGGAATCGAACCACGGACATCTGAATACCGGCTCAGTGTGCTGACCATTACACCACAAAGGCACGCTAAGAATATGGGAGATATACCTTATATACTCCCCTTTTTAAAGGGCGACTAGGGTTTTAGGGGACCTAGTCGCCAAATCCTGGGTGTGGAGAGTCATCATCCACAACCCTTTTAGTTCGGGCACCACTGTAGAGTCATTAGGTTTTTTTTTTTTTGGAAGCAGGAACAATGAAAAATATGCAATTCCTTCGCCGGGAATCGAACCACGGACCTCTGAATACCGGCTCAGTGTGCTGACCATTACACCACGAAGGCACGCTAAGAATATGGGAGATATACCTTATATATCTAAATTATCGGGCAACACTCGGCAATGGCGGCTATCTAGGAAACACATTTCCTCATTGCTGCTTGCATTAGAAAATTTTCAGCAAAATTCTGTATTTCTGCAGCTTCTTCCACTGCTGGGAAATTTGAAAAGCCCATATTTTAAAACCAAAAAGAAAAAAAATTGCAATTTCTTTATAAAAGCCATTGAAACTTGGAATACAACAAAAAAGAAGCATACGAAAATGGCAGCGTTGCTTGACTGAAAGATTCTTATGAACATGCCGGAAGAATGGTTATGCTCATGGTAGCCATAATTTGTTTCCATACGTTCAGAAAATTTGTCAGTTTCTTGCATACTTATATACTTAACGTAAGTACTGTATACTTAATCCTAGCAGAACAGGCATTCTTAAAATATACCAGCTGATGAATCTTGGCAGGTTCAAATTCATGTATCACTGGCTGGTAACAGCTGCCAAGTGAAGTCGTTAATGTGAAGCCAACTAATAATGTGTTAATGTGACACCAGTAGATAATTGCTGGGACTACAAAGTTTCATTATTAAGATACCAGCTGAAATCACTGGCTTTTAAAATAATGCTTATTTCAAAGCGGCTGGGAATAAGTTGAATTATATATGTTTATGTGATAGGGGCAAATAACGCCTGGGAGAATGAAAATCACATTCACATGACACCGATTAATAATCCCTGGCTTTCAAAATCATTATGTGTGATAATGGCCAATAATTACTGGCATCATAATGCTGTATTGTGTGATGCTGGTTACTTTCTTATTTGTAATGGCAGCTATCAGAGTGTTAAAAAGAAAATTTTTATATAAAATTTTTGGTCTCTTCCATTCTTTCGTGGAGGAGCAGCGGGAAAGATGCTGTATTACTTGACTAGATCCTCAGCTACCATCCAATTTAGAATAGAAATGGAAAAATATGCAATTTTTAATTATTATGCTGTTTTTCTATTATATTAAGTAGGAGTAGTAGCATATGATAACTATATTCTGCTCATGACCACCTAGTTAAAAAACCAGTGTTATTACATATTTAAATGCTCGGTTTTATGTTAAATAATGTAATCATAATTCTAGTAACACAATTATATTATCAACATCACTACTGCTAGAATTAGAATAAAAGGAAATTATAAAGAGGACAGTTCTTTTTTTTTATGAAAGTCTTAACATTCTTAATAGTTACTAAGTATCGTTAAGCATAGAGTATTTTTGTAATTATAAACTTTCAAAAGCCAAGTATGTGCATACTTGGCAGTTGAATCTTTTAAGGGACGGCTACTTTTTTCATTATCTTTATTTGATTTTTTTAAAATAATCTTCATAAATCATTTTGTGATCTATTGGTTATGAAAATGGTCAAATCACTTGCAAACTGATGTAATAAATTTGCCAATACGTAGGATTTTACATGTATTTTATAGTTGCATGTTACCATTACATTATGGTTATTAGTATGCTAATAAATTTTCATTTGTTAGCATACTAATAACAGAAGTTTGAATTTTTATTTGTTTTATTGTTTGTCCGCATTAAAATACATTGTTGCCTAAAATTAACTTATATATACAATAAATTTTGTTCTAAATTATAGATAATAAAATTTTTCTAAATGTCAGAATATGTTTTAAATGAACCTTAAGAGCTTTTTGAAAGGGAAAACAATGCTAAAAAAAGGTGAAGATAAAGAAATTGCTTTTGAAGTTAACTAAATATTATTATCCTTCTCAGGCATGAAAATAAAGATCTTACATATACAAGTTGTCATTAGGAAACACAGAGAAGAGAAGGAAAGTCTCTAAAATCACACCATTCTGAACCTGCAAATAAAGGCCAAGCTGCAATCAAGGCTTGTAAAAGGTTAATTATATTATTATTTTCCTTGAATGATTTTTATAATTTAAAGTAAGTTAATTCATGCCAAAAATTTTAAGAATTAAAAGAAAGATTTGTATAATAGTATGCATTCCAGCAACATTTTGTAAATTTTAGTATGCATTCCAGCAACATTTTGTAAATTTTATACAAGCAGAAATTCCTTTCCAGACCTCACAAAAAATGATGTATTCCTTTTGTCATAAATAAATGTTTTATTGAACATGCCCTTTATGCTCAAAGCAAAGAATATTAATTTCTCAGCATTTATCGCTATAATGACTCCCCCCCCTTTTTTTAGAACAAGTCTGTCACCTTTACTAGAACTAAATGAAAAATTCATTTGAAAGTTTTTTATGATACAGCTAGACAATATTGAACAGGGTGATTTAAAATCAGAAAATTTATGTAGAAAAAATATTTTTTTAAAGTTTTTAACATGTTCTTGATTTTGAAGATTGTGTTCCTCATGTTTGATGAATAATAAATATTGTACGATAAATTTAGTCTGGTATGGTACTTCCAGATTTTGTTATGCTCTCTCGCACTGTGTGTATGTTTTAAAGCTGTCGAGAATAATAAATACCTGTGATAAGGTGCAAATTACTTGAAATGGAAAGACACATTTTTAGGCTTATTTTGAATTGTTTAGTCCAGAAAATTTAATGATCTTACTAATTATAGATATTTTCTTCTTATTCTGTAAATTTATTGACACTATTTTAAATTTTGGTTCTCTGTGATTATCCACATCCCCATCCTCAAAAGTAAGCAGTCATTGCCAATTAATATTTTGCTAAGCTAAGAAGTGAAAAACAGTAGCCATTTTAAAAAATGACAGTGTTAAGAATTGCATGAAATAAACCAATTAACAAAATTTAAAATGCAAGAAACTTCCATAATGAAACAACTTTTTTTGGGCTAAAATATTTAAGCGGCACTGACTGCCATACTGATGAACCTGAGTTTGAATCCCGGAGAAGGTATGGATGTTTGTAAGCATATAGTATCTGTGGAGAATGAAGGCATTAAAAATACATGGCGAGCCAGAAGTCCTTTCGAGAGTCTGGTGATAGATGAAGAGGGATGGAAGCCCTCAAACTGCCCCCTGGGATACTCTTTCTCAAAATTGTTGCAGAACTACACTGTTAGTTGGGCAAAACTATACCTGTACAAACTGGTGATGGAATTCTAGTGTCCTGCCCACTTCTGCCTGTATCTGATATAGTTCCCATGTATACAGCTATCTGTTTTAATTTTAAAAAATATCAGAAAGTTCCAGGAACTTGGTATGATAGACAACTTGGCACTGTGTGTATTGTCTGTTCTGCCAATGTACACAACAATATGTTTTTTTTTTTTTTTAAATAACAGACAGTGACAGGTTGTTTTCCCAGGTACACAGCGAGCTGTTTTCAGTGTAAAAAAAATCAAGAGAATTGCCCAAATTTATATCTATAAAATTCCCTTTTTTATGAAGTAAATAATCATGAAATACTAGGCCAACAGCCATATTTTTGAAGAAATGCAATGCTTTATTTTTTATTAGTTGGCAAACTCTGAAGTCTCATTATATTTCTTTACAAGGAGAAAAGAATGCAGTAAATGCTGCAGAAACAAATTTAAATGAATTTGAAATTTTTTGAATTTGAAAGAAAGGGCTTTCAGTGAAAATCGCCGCTTGTCCGCTGCATTTGTACCAATACCTGGATTGTCTTATAAATACATTTCGGCACAATTGTGTATTGCCTGTTAAAAGCTGTAGAATCCATTATTTATATTGAAACATATATTATTTATATAATCTTTAGAATGTTATAAACAAAAAAATATTAAAATAAATTAATACACTTATGAGTTGAGCTGTTGGTGAAGTAGTGAATAGTAGTCAGTGCACGCTAAGAACTGTGATAAATTTTAAATCATGTAGTAGCATAATAAATGCACCTAGAAATGGCCGCCTAAAAACAAGCTGACTCCTAGAGAAGAGAAAAAAGTTGTCAGTATTGTTAATGCAAAAATGTATTCAAATAATATCATAACAGCGCTCAATGAAGACTTTAATGTAGTAATTCAGCCAAAAATTGTCTGCAGAATTCTTCATTGGGCTGGTTTCAAATCTAGATTAGCCAGAAAAAAACATATATCAGCAAAGCTAATCAAAGGATAAGACTTAGTTTTGCGAGAGAGTATTTAAATAAAGCTTGAATGTAATGCTATCTGATGAAAGTAAGTTCTCATTAATTCATAGCAATGGAAGGAATTTAGTTTTGAGACAATTGAAAACTTAGCTCTGAGAAAGAATATTCAAGCAGCAGTGAAATATAGGGGCCAAAGTATGATGGTTTGGGGGGCTGCATATCAGGCACATGTGTAAGCAGTCTTGAGTTCATTGATGGAACAATGAATCATCATTCATGCAGAAAATTCTACTTTGAAAAGGACAGTGATCCCGTCAAACATATGGCAGATATTGTCCGTTTGTGGCTGCTCTGTCATACGTTCTACTTTCTCAGTCATCCAGCTCAGACCTCTGACTTAAATTCTATTGAACTTTTAAAGAGTAAGGAAATGTGGACTATTTGAAGGCAAAATTTCTTCTGAAATGGTGAAAAAATTGATGAATTCCATTCGAAATAGGCTGAAGGCTGTTATTGAAAATAGAAGATTCACCGCAAAATATTGACTGCACTTTTATTTATGATATTTTAATTACCATGTTGGCACTTTTGTCCTCCATTTGGATGGGTTGAAATGCTCTATTTATTTCTGTAAGCTTATTAATTTAAATTTTGATTTAACATTTTGTAGTTATCTTTATAGTTAGTTCTGCTATAAGTAACATATGCTTTGATAAAAATGATGATATTTAAAATATCTTCCCCATTTTTTGAGAAAATGCATTTTTTGAAAATTAATTAAAAAAATCATAAGTGTGCCTTCAAATATATCCGTCACTGTATATATAATTTACAATATGTGATTGTGGTGATAGAATACAGATGCTTTCTTCCCTCTTTGAAAGTTAGCTAATTCCTTTGAGTTTTTTTTTTTTTTTTTTTCTATACTGATGTAGTGTGCAGTCTGTTGCTTTTAGTAATTTATATTTTAGATGGCATTACTAAAATTAATTATTTTAATAATTTTTTTCGCCATTTTATTGCATGTTCAAATATGAATATATCGGAATTTTTTATTTTATGAAGCTGCTATTATAAAGTAAGTGAATTTCCACCATGCTTTATCAATATAATATGGAAACATATGCGTTGGAACACTCCACATGTTTAGCATCTTTAGATACAAAATCTGAGCACAATTCAGTGGAGTAGTGGTTCTGTCTGCAGGATTGACAAAGTTCTTTTGGTAGTTTACTGTTTGATGATTATATCCTAATTGACTTAACCCTTTAGAGGAAGGCCATTCATCACTCATGATGAGTGAGGTGCTACTTTGCATTGGGTTATGGATAGAAACATTATGGTATTTCTTCATTCGATGATGAAGAAGCATGTTTCAAATTTATCCGTTTGATAGGTTAAACCAAATACTAGAGTTTTTCTATTTATTTGCCATCGTTTACCATCTAAGAAGAAACAACTGATTAAAAGTAGTAGATTGCATGCTACATTAATACCTTTTATTCTTCCTATCTTAGAATCTATTTGAAACTATTTGAAATTTTCTACTAATTGTTAGTATTCACTCTGGCACATGATTCTCCTTTCAACTATTATGTGGCTCTATGTTTGTTACATTGATGTTATTTAAGTTGAAAGTACTTAAGAGGAGAAATTGAAGTTTACTTCTGGCATTTAAAAAAAAGCAAGAGATGCAGCTGTGCCAATTTTGTATTTAGCATGTATTTCTTCTGCCATGTACTATGTGCAACATAAGTAACACTCCTATCTGTAAATCTAGTGCTGTCATTACTTACTCATGGTGCATACATCAAACAGCATTGCTTGCAGTCCTCTTCCTTTACCACATTACCATTGCTTAAAATTACACATATATGACATAATTTTTTATGGGTTTATACAGTGCCTCAAATCTCACAGATACTTTATGATCATCAGTTTGTGGCTGTGAATGGTTCTCATACATAAACTGCTTTGTATGCCATGCTATAAGCATAGTAGGCATTTGTGAAATGCCATGTTTCACATTTGTCCTTTCGTTCATTTACTTGGTCATCTCTGAATGTTCCATTTTGATTATTGTCAGGAAATCCAAAAGCCTTCCCTTTTAGAAATCAAACTGTGTAGAATACTAGTCTATTGATTAAGTTTGCAGGAACTAACAAAAAGAGGCTGAACAACAGCAAAGAAATCTTGTCTAGAAAAGTCAAATATAAATGATTTTGGAAGTAAAATAATCACTGTGCACACTGACTTGCAGATATATTGTATGTTCTTTACAAATCTGTGTGACGTTTTCTGAACAGTGCCAAGGCACATAAAAGAATTTTTGAAATATTTTAACACAAAATCTGCTGCTTTGGAGCATTATAAGATCATGGGAGGATGTGTTTGCAGACATTTAAGAAAATGCTTGGCATAATTTATGACCAGTTACTATATTTCATTATCATACTGAGACGTAAATTGAAAGTTTTTGAATATCGCAAGCAAAAGATGAAATTTTCCAGTTTATGGAAATGTGGAAAAAATTGTGGAGGATTGTTGGTGATTGAAGATGATATAGCAGAAGTTTTCTATTGCAGTGAAAATTCCCCAATTCTGAATCAATTACTTGACGGTGAAATCTTTAGTATAGTTTTTAATCCAGAAAATATTTCTACTGATAACAAAGTTACAAATATTTTTGGTAGAATTAAAAGATTTCTAATGACAGTTTAGTGAGAATTCTCATAACTGTAGTTATAAAGATTTGAACAGTGGAACTTAGTAATTAACAAGAAATTTATGTCTGACTTTAAAACTGAAGAGAAAATATTAGCTCAAAAATGAAATGAATGGCTTGAAAGAAATCTTTTAGTAGAGGAAATTAATTAATATTGAGCCTTTTTTATACAACTTGAGTCCCTTAAAATATTAAATGCTCCATTATTTCATAAGCAGCCATTTTATACTTTTGATTTTATAATTTCTATATATAGTCTTCTAAATTTAAATTAAATCTGAAATTGTTCAAGTCCCAACGATTCTGGATCTCACTTTGAAATGTAAACATAATAATGCAATCAAGAATTTATCTTGCCATAACTTGCAAATCCATGAAGACTGGATTTGTTATAATGTCAGAGATCATGTGAATTGTGTATATATAACATAAGAAAAAAAAAAGAAAGAAAGAAACCACAACCTACACTGAGTCACAAACATAAAACATCAGGTCACAGATAAACTTAACGAAATTGCTAACCTTACATATTGCAGTAATATGAAACTATTGTGTTATTATTAATCTGTGGCATCTTGAACACAGTAACAGGAAGTGATTTCTGGCATCCAAAACTACGTCTTCTGCAGAGGTTTTGATCCCTCTGATAATGATTCCACAGCCTGTTGACGACACTACAATGCACATTCAGCTCTCTCACAATAGTGGATTAATTGCACCAGATTGCAACATCCCAACAGCATTTCATTGTGAGTCTTTGGCTCATGCTTTTCGCTTTGGCTGTCTTGGATTACACAGAACTACTTCTGCTTGCGAACTGACATATAGGTATACAACATGCCCCCTTTTAAAGCGTTGTTGTGTGACTGAGGGATTCTATTTTGTGGTAATTTTGCTTGCTTGTTTGCCTCTACCTCTACCTCAGAAGTAAATTGTATGTTTTCATTCCTCTTTTTTATGTGTGCCTTTTTTTTTTTTTTTTTTTTTTTGATTTTTTAGTTTGAGTGTATAATTGATGGCTCACAACTTTTCAGGATCAGGCTGATTTTATTATCAGGCTTCCAGCTCCTATTATATGCCCTAAATATTTTAGTTTTGTATGTGCAAAAACACATTTCCTTACACTCACCACACATTCTATTCCAGAATTGCACAAACTCAGCACTGCATGCTCCCTTTGTCCTTGTACACATCGATCTATTTTCACTTAAAAAAAAATGAAAGGGAATTGACAAAAATCCAATTCTGTAAAAAGCACCAAAGTTTTGTAAATGCTTAGAATTTACATTAGTAACAACTGCATTTTCTTTTGCTTTACTTGACATGCTAACTTTCAGTTTTACTTGAACATTATCATTTTATGTATTTGACCTATCAAATTTATTTCCTGGATTCAGACATACTTGCTAAATGTAAACTGCTACTACACATGTAACATTCTCACAGTTTGAGCAAATGTTTTTGTTCATTTACTGCTGAATCTTTTATATTTAGAATTCTTGTTGAATGAATCGCAATTAATTAGCACATTTTCCTCCTCGTATTTCACTGAAGATCCATCTTTTACTCTGAAATAAATGTCACATTTCTTTGCCAATTTTAAGTTCCATACTTCATTCTCTAGCTAGAGGAATAGATTATGTCTGTACAGCTTTCAGAAGCTTATCTAATGAAAGTACATTTTCTGTGTTGTTACTAGTTTCATTGCTGCTTTTGATTTGTGACAAAAGCAATTCTATAATTTCCTCTGACTTTTTTCTTTACTCAACATTTCAGCCATAGTATTAAGAAATTCAAAATCTTTGACATTTTCAGGTACACTTTAGTACATAAAAGTTTATTGTTTAGTTCTACAACTTTTAAACTGAAGTCGGCTTCTTCGTCAAGTTCTTTTGAATCAAATCACTTTTAACTACTTCCTTAAACATATTTATAAGTAATATTCTCAAAAATTGCAAAGTTCTTACCTCTCTATGGAATCCAATTACATTTGATTTCCTCTAAAGTGAGAGTGATTGTTTATTGGGATGACTAAAATATTATATTCTGCATAAATCTAATCTTAACATTTTTTTATCTACAAGCACATCTTCACATCCAGAAATATAATGAAAACCATAGGCTTTAATCTTTTTAACTTGGGTGTTATGTCAACACCCTATAATATTGATTTGAATACAATAATTGAAGTAATATTAGTGATTAGTTATATATAATTGAAGTAATATTAAGGATGAGAGTGATGGAAAACTTCTAAGAACAGTTCCAAATGTGTGTCAGCCGTCAAGGCCTTAAATGATATAATTTTTAAAACTTTAAAGTTAAATATATATATATCTACATTTGGGAAATGAAATGTTTTGGTGATACCTTGTAGCATTTTTTATTGTAACTCAATGATAGAGGGCATACAGTTGCAGTTCATCTGTTCATCTTGCAGAAAAATACTAAAAGTGCATGCAAAGAAATGAAGACTTTGTTGAAAAGTATAGTCTCAGATTATAATGTTATGTGTCATGTACTAAAACTTTTCAGCATGGCCTTCCTGTGTTATTTAATGCATTTAAGAGAATTTGTTGTACATATAAGTAAAACTTAGTAATCATATATGTTTAGATTGTGCATAATATATTATAATGCTGTAAAATGGTCTTCTATAGCCTAAATGGGCATGTTCTTACTTTTGCATTACAAGACTTGTGTTCTTTAATCTATTAAAATGCACTAAAAATTGTTTTAAAATGTATTGCAGGATAAGAAAACATTTGACTGACAGTGTAATGGTGGAAGGTTTGGTCAGCAATCTTAAATGAAAATTTGTTCTCTACCACAGCATTCTAAATGCATTCATAAGATGCAAAAAATATTCATCTGAAAGGTTTGATGAAAGAAGAAGTTGAAGTTACCAGTACACCTGCCCTCTGAGATAGTTCTCTGAAAATTTCCTTGGAAACTTGAAGAGAATTAAATTATAAAGTTTGTTGTATATTTCAGATGATAATCATTTAATTTTGAAGTGAAGAATACATAATCACCACTCTTATATGATTTGAATACGTTATAAATTAAATTAGTGAAAATCATATCCATCATATATTTTTAAAAAGTATTAGCTTTGACAAGAAAAAAATGAGTTTTAGTGAATCATATTTTGTTCAGACATTGATAAATGATTATCTAAATATCACATTTACTTTAAAACAACAGTCATATCTGAATGTAGCTATACATATATGTCATAACATAAACTTTAAAAACTGCATTTTCTCCCCAGAACTAGAAATTACAGATGCTAGTTCAGTGTATCAGGTGAGAGAAAAATGGGAGGAATTTCTTAAAATACATTCGACAGAAGTATGTAAGAAACTTTGTCTCCCGCTGCGTATGCAACAAGAATTAATTTATTTTATCCGATGGGTTGCGATGAATTTACTTATTTGGAGTGGAGAATGGAAAAAAGAATTTGACATTCCTTGCGATTTCACTTCACTTGTGTGGATGCCATCAGACTGGATAGGTGATCGATTAAATGAAGAGAAAATTGCTGAACGTTTAATGGATGATGAACGATTAACAGTTCATCAGCGTTACAAATTGGCTTGTAATTATTGTTTAGTAGAATACATTCGTCCTTTATGGAACGAACTTCCATTAGTACTGAAAAATTTTTATGTTGAATTTAATTTGCCGTACTTTCCAACTCCATCGATAGTTCATATATGGTCTCAAAACATTGCAGATTCCCAATCACATACAAATGATGAGGAATTTTTTAAAGACATATTTTTAAGTGCAGCAGAGCATGGCCCAATGGCTGCAGTCATGTTTTCCTGGCATAAACTGAATGAGAAACCTTCGTATGAAGAACTTTATAATCAAGCATTGTGGGCTACGTCAAAAACTATTACACTCCAAATTTTGCCTTTCAGGAATGACTTAAATATATTATTACCCCAGTCAATAGCAAAAGGTGATTTTTATTGCTTTATTCTAGCACAAATGTCTAAAGAGAATGAAGAAATGATTGCAGCTGGTGAATATGCAGTACAGTCTTTTATAGAATGGCCTTGTAAAGCATTTTGTAGGATGGGCTTGTAGCATTTTGTAGGACAGTGGTTTATATGCTTGAAAGCATAAATAGGATTAACTGTATTTAGCTTGCAGATATGAACATCTATTGTTCACGTGTGAAAGAAAACCCTCTGTTATTAAAGGCATAAATACAGATTGAAACAACATTCACACATTTTTATTAAAATGAGTAGTTTATTATGTAAAGAAAATGTAAAAATACAGAATGAAATTGCATTGATGGAGAAAAGTAAAAATACTTTTTTTATATTCACTTATAAATTTACTGTGTCAGAGAGTAGCAACTGTTTTATGTCTTTTCTGTGATTGGTATTTTTAAAACTTTATTATCTGTATCTTTTTAAAATAAATTTTATTATTTTTTGTGATTAGTTATTTTGTTTTAATTTTCTGTGAAGTTATGAAATTTGCTTAAGGTAATAAATAGATTGGATATAACTATTGTGATTCATAATGCATAGTAAGCAAATAGCTCGTAGATTGTCATGAAATTTCAGTCAGTCGGTGGGATATTTTGATAATAAACATGCAACCTTTGCTAAATAGAATGCTTGCAAGATTAAAGCCCCGTTCACACCAACACGGTCACGTGTTCTGATTGGTGAAGCGTTGACCAATCAGAAGCGAGCTCAGAGGTGGCATTTTTCGGATGAACGGAGAACGCGTGAGTTGACTTAACTTCAACTTTTCGACACTTCACGCTTGAGTTTCAAGCATCTCGTTTCAAACGTCCAGTTTATACCACTGTTTTTAAATGTTTGCACTTCCAGAAATTCTTCGTGATGATAAAAAAAAAAGTCAAATGGACTAATCTTAATAAAAATTTCAGATAACAATAAAAAAATGCACATGCTAATAGAATAAATAGCTTTATAAATTATTCAAAGGAAAATTCTCAAGTTTATTAGCAGTAATAAACCTTAATAACGAACCATAAATTATACATGGTTGATAATTTTTGCAGAATAATCTAATGCAGTAGATTGTTGCGATAAAATAGTGATGGATTTCGAAATTCCAGATTTTGAATTTTTCTTAAAATATAACTACATCAGTGTAAAGTTGCTCTTGTTACCAAGTGAATAAAACGTTGGCTTCTTGAGTTAAAGATTTTGGATTCAAGTTTCTTGAGGACTGGTGTTGTAATGCAGTTGGTATTTTAAAACAAATATTTACAGAAAATATTATCACTAGTTTCAGAGTAGCCCAGATGCTTCTTCAGTTTCCTGAACTTGAAGTGTGAAAATCATGCTTACCCACAAGGTACCTTAGCGTGGAGGTAACACGCTCAAGTAGAACATACAGCGCGTACTAGGGAATTGTATTGCGTATTCGAGCCTTGCTTTTTCCTACCTTTGATGATACGAATACAACATTTTTTTTAAATACCTACCAGGACTTTTTTTTTGGGGGGGGGGAAAGCTTGCATTTATTTTTTCATTTCATTTCATTCATCATTCATATAAATCTAATTTTCGCTTGGCATTGTGTGCATTATCCTTCTTTTGACAACGAGCCTTTGGTATAATTCATAAGATGATCTGATTCTATTTCAGCTGACACGAGACTAACAAAAGCGATACTGGTATTAGTAAAGTTGTTGTTTCATCTAATAGGAAATTTAACGAGTTCTGAATTTTAAACGAGCGGTGACAAGTAAACTATTTGTTTAAAAAAATTAAGAAAACTGTTATTTATACAGAAAAGAAAACTCGCTAGTATATAGCTGATTTTGTGGAATACTGCTATGCATTTAAATGGCTTCAGTGTTTGTTTTTCTTAACATGCATGACCACTTTTTCAAGAATTTATATATGAACTTAACCAAAGGTCTAATCTTGATGATAATTTTTCATTAATTTAAAGAACTTTTGCATGAACATTAGAAAATTTGCTAATTGTGGAATTCAATTTTTAACACAGGAAAGAAGTTTATATAAAATGAAATTAGTTCAACAAATTTTAGATAAAAGTGACCTTATAAAATAAGTCTTTAGATAGTGGCTGTTCATTAATATATGAATGACTAATTGAAGTAATTACTGTTACATTTAAGGTAAAAAATGTGCACATAATGCAGAAAATAAAACATTTTTTAAAAAAATTGCTGTTTATTAAAAATAGCTGCTTTTTTTTAAATCTGATATTTAATTTAATAATGCTGTAAATCCTACATATATTTAAAAAAAAAACTTTTTTACTGCATTGTTTCAACCAATAAAGTTCATTTAAAGAAGCATTTAAAGGAAGTTCATACATCATGCAGAAACATTTATGGTATTCCACTTCATGAAATTTACTCTTCAAAATAGAATAATGAAATTAGGATTTTTTAATTATCATTCAACAAAACTCATAAATAAATTAAATTAGATATATACAACAATCCTTTTCTAAGGTATCATATTCCTGGCTTCCAAACGACTCTTTTCTGCGATATTCTGGCAAAAATTAGTGTTCAGCTTTTGAATAAATGAGGCAAGAAATTCGTCGAATTGATGAGGTGTCATGCGAAAGTAGTTAAAAGAAATTTCGTTTCGTTCAAGCGCATTACTTCAATTAAATTCTATGCATCTCTTTGCTACAGTCATCTCTCACATATTAATATAAACAACTGCATTCTGCTTCTCTTACACAAAGTAAAATAAGTTTTAATTGAGCAGAAATTAAATCCATTTTAATTAAAAAATGTAATCATAAAAAGTCAAAATACCACACAAAGTTTTCATGTTTTTCCCCAAGTTTCCAATATGAAGAGCCATCTAGTGCGAGCATATGACAACACTTAAAGCGAAAGTTGCCACTTTTCGCCCCAACGGACTAGTGTGAACGCAGCTTAAGGGTTGTAAACATGCTTTGTCAATTAAATTCGACTAGCACACTAATATTCAGTGCAGTTTGAAGCTGAAAGTTACAAAATTTAAGAATTTGTATGGTAACAAAAAAACATTAATATTTAATTTGCTATTTATCATAATCAACACATTGTGTCACAAAAAAAAAGAAGCTAAAATTTATGCAAAAAATTAAGTTCTTAACTTATGCATTGGTAGTGAGCATAATGAATTTCTGATAGATCCATAATGGGTCCATATGAAGTGTGTTTCTCAATATATATGACTTAAAAACATTTTGCCATATGTCTACAAAATCATTCAATGCCTTTTATTTTTGTGGTCACTGGTTGTAGAAATAAGCTTCAGTTAGAAAAATGTTCTAAATACTATGAATATTAATTTTTAATCACTATAATTAAACATTTTGTTGCTTTCTACAAAGCTTTAAATATATCTGGCCTTTATTTTAGCAACCATTGGTTGTAGATGCATACTTCCAAAAAACAAAAGGCTTTAAATAATGAAAAGATTTATGTTTTGTTATTTTTAAAGAAATCAATTTTGTAAAAATAATGAAGTCTAAATTTTATCTGTTCCAGTGTTTCCCATCCTTATAGGTAGGAAAATTTTGTATTATTATTAAAAATAAAACACAAAAAGTCTGAATAACATGTGAAAGAAACTGAGAAATATTTAATTTCAAAATTTGTAATATATGACATCAGTTTCAGTTCACACTGAAGGGTCAATTAATAAATAAATTACAGAGTTGCCAACTCTCCAGATCTAGGCAGGAGACCCCCGATTTCTGATCGTTCTCACGCCAACCTGATTTACAATATATTTCTCCCGACTTTCTCTTATTCTTAAAGTTTCTCACGATTTTTATGTAGCTTGACTTAATACTTCGTTATTTGCAACCCCAAAAATATGTTTTGGGGTGTCTGAAAGCATCTGGTTTTTCTCTAGACTATATAGAAAACCAAATTAGTTTCATCAGTGAGAAATTATGACTCGTTTTTGCTTTGTGACTGAGAACACATGTCCGAAAACGTCAAGTTCCATTTCTCCAATGAGCATTGAGTGCTATTGTGTGTCATCTGGCACATATTAGCCAATGAGCACAAAGCAAGATCAAGATTGTTATTTCGTTCATCTTGTCACTCACCTGTGTAAACATACTTGCTTTCGAGAAATAGTTTAAAAAATTATGATATTTCATATTAGTTATGTCTGCGAAAAAGGTAAAATACTCAGGTACTTTTTAAAAATCATACACAGATGACTTTTCTTCTAATATTTCCTCAAGGAAGTGTAATGCATTTGTGATGCGTTTGTCATTGCGATTTTCCAATTTCGCACGGCGGAAGGGCCGATGTTCATGCACAAGGACAACATGAGCTCTATTGAAAAAAATGAAGTTACTTTTTGTGTGGAAACAAAGGATCAAAAAGTTATTAATGCAGAATGTACTGTTTGCATTTAAGAATTAGTAACTGAACTTTCAGGCATTAATTAGTAACGATTTGAAGTTAATTCATTATTAAAAAATCTATTTTTACCATTTAAAAATCTTTTTGTCGTTGAAAATCTCCCGATTTCTAAAAAAATTCTCCCAATTTTTCAGTGTCATTGGTTGGCAAGTATGAAATTAGAATAATTCAAAGTTGATTTGGTTTGGCTCTTTCAATGCCATTCAGTCATATTCTTTTGTGATTTACTAATTACTAAGCCATTCTTTAATTTATGGTTTTGTTACATAATGCATGAATTTTAAATGCTAAAGATGCATATTAATATTCATTTGCAGTTTTATGACCTTAGAATCATTGTTTAATAGTTTATTAGTGATCGAGTGATTAAGACCTCTGAATACTGGTAGTATTTCACCCAGTCCATGGGAATGGGCTGGCTGCATGATTAGTTTGTGTGGTTCTTCTTATGTGTAATGTGAATAAAAGCCAATTCCTTGTAATGTGAATAAAAGTCCTCCATGAAAGCATTTCCTCCCATAAGTAAATAGCCCTTGTGTGCTTTGCCATAGTCAAATAACTTAATATTTAATTTTTAATTATTACAAATCTGAATTCTGTACAATCCTGGGAATAAGATCTTTTATTTAAAAATAAAGTATTTTCCATGAGAGCCTGCATAGCAGTGTCCATCATTTAATCTCTCAACATTAAGAGCTTTTTTCTGAACCGATTTCATTTTTTGTTATGTATGAATGCTCTTCATGTTATGTATGACTAAAGGTGCCAGTTCTATTGAGTAACAATAAAGGATGCCACAAAATATATTTATATTAATTCTTTTTTATTATTGTTGTAAATTATTAGATCTTCTTTAAGAATTAATGTTCATGTGAACAGACGGTTTCTTAAAACTTTTAAAATAGATTTTCTTCAATAATTGAAAGTCTTTCATAAAAACTATGGTTATCAATATAAACCAAAATATTTCTAGCATATACTTATGAAATTCTATTCAAATTAATACCTATTATAAAACAAAACTAGATTTTCTTATTGTAAAGCAGTGCAATAATTAATAAACAGAAGTGAAAAAAAATATAACTTTAAAACGGTCAGATCATCTGTAAGTGGATCTTCCTAATGACTGTGAGATGTTTAAATACAGCTGCAGTAAAAATCTCTGTTCCTTATACAAGGTAACTGGCTTTTTACGTTGCATATAAAAAAATCAAAGTTTTTATTTATTTTTTATGGTTATAAAATTCTTTATAGTACTTGTATTAAAAAAATGTGCAAAAATTAAAATTCAAGTTAAGATGAATAATTTGTATAATCAAGTTAAGTGCTATGAATTTAGAACAACAGAATTTTGCATTACCCTACAATAATAATTTTAAGGGGGGGGGAACTGGTAAAAATAAAGCCAGATTTAAAGAAAAATCAAATGTGAAATGTTAATGAAAAATTCGTTAGTTTTAGAGAATATTGTTACGAATTTCACATTTATTTGGCTATTTATTTAGAATTGTAGTTAAAATTCCTTTTTATTTTGGCCGATGCTATTCGCACCACCGGTGCGATTAGCCTCTTCAGGCTATTCGCACCAACATTAACCACGCATGCGCATTGGGTTGTCAGTTCCAGATCCGTCATTTGAACTGAATCGAAAAGAACGTATCCTAAGTGCGTGAACTGCCCACATTTCCTTTATTTATTTATATATAAAAAAGGGCAGACTTTTATATTCGCAATGTTTATCGTTTTCCTGAACAGTTGGAATAGTTTAAATGACTGGTTTGGGGGGCTAAGATCTTGTATACATTTTTTGTACTTCTTATAATACATTTAGATTCGAAGATGTGTTTTACACAATTAAGATTTTACCTTATTCTTCTCTGAAATTTTTCGTCTTTTATAATAAAAATTAGACCTAGTATTCCCGCGTAGAGAATTTAGACTTGAAATAAGTTAAAAGCGATAAAATCAACTATTAAATGAACAATTAATGATATAATACTAGTTATTAACAATTTCGTATGCTTCTTTAATTTTTCTATGGAAATACTCATTATTTTCAATATACAAAAAATATTTCAAAGAATTTTGAACTTTGTTTGTACTAATATTTTAAAGAACTTTGATATATTATGCAAACACATTAATAAATTAAATTTAAATAAATAATGGGCTGTAATTTAAAAGGCAAAAATAATTTAATAGAGATTTAGATTGAAAAATTTGCACACACAAATGAATTATCAGATTTTATAAGGTTTTATTTCATAAATAACTTTGATTTTGAAATATGGCACTTGAACCTATAAACATGTGTGGACACTGAAAAATTGATGCATATATAAGAACATTATAATTTTCAATAAGTTTTCCTATTGAATAATAAATTTTGACAGTTCTATGCTATAAGACTAGGGTCTAAGTTTGCATAAAAATTCCTCTGTTAAGTGAAAGAATTTAAGTCATTTCTGCAGCCTTCTTGGCAATATATTAAAGATTTTTTAACTAATTATACGTTCTCACTTGTTATTAGAACCATCATTAAAACCTTATTTGATCTTATCTTTTTCTGAACATAATCATGTATATAGATTGACCTCGTCTTTGCAACTGATAATTACTACTTGCAAATTATTCTCTTACATATTCACTATACATATTTTGGTGAATATTTATAGTGACACCATGCGTCCTGTACTTCATTAGCTAATTATTTTATTTTTTATAGATTATACTGCTTCATTTTAAGGTAGAATGCTACCTATTTGATTGCATTACATTATATTTTGGAATCTAGCAGCACTATCTATGTTTATTGCATCGTGTTATAGCATATTGTGATCTAGCATATTTACTGTCACATATTTCTTTATTGCTACATTGTATATATTATTACTACACTGTATTTATATTATTGTTGTATCATAATTCTATTATTGACTAGCTGACCTGTGCGATTGATATAAATAATGTGTAATCATTATGATTTAAATTA
>KK114740.1:30464-42067 GCA_000611955.2 Stegodyphus mimosarum
ATATATATATTAAAGGAAGATCTGAATGTATCACTTAATCCTTATTTAATAATTAAAATTTTTATTTTAAATTGCTAAAGTGTGTTTTCTTTTCATAAATTTATAATGTTTACCGACTTAGAATAAATTGTCGATAATTTGGCAACCTTTCTAATAGCGCGAAAACCACGAATTTGCACCCGATACGTGGCTTTTACCTTTTCATCTGTAAAATATCGCCAGGTTCGCCAAGATGGTTTCGTTGATACGTAAGTACCAATTATTATACATAATCACAACAATATAACTTATTTTCATTCATTATAATATCATTTGAAGTATAATTTTATTGAAGCTATGCTATTTATTATCAATAAGACATTTCTAATTTACTTATTTTGTATAACTGGAAGACTCCCCACAGCTTTCTGTAAACACTAACATCTGATCTTATAGGCAAATCTGCTTGAGCATTAGTGGCCAAGGTGGCTAGGCAATTACTTCTAAAAGGCCGTGATTCCTTTTCTAAAGGCAACTGGCCCTTTTTGAACAGCATTCCATTTATGTATATAACTCTATTATATGAGAAAAGGAAAATAATTCTTTTAAAAAATTAAATTTTTTAATGAAATGGGAAACTTTAAAGTTTATATCCCTTTCATTCTCAAAATAATTAGAAAATTCTTAGAGTTCAAATTTTTATACGATGCAAAAATATATTAATCATGTTAATGACCTTCCCTTGATAAAATCTTTAAATTCGTTACCTAATTTTATTAAGCGTAAATGTGAAAAAAATTTTTTTGATAGCATAAAGTTTTATTCAACTTCATAAAACAGTGCAGAATTTTAAAAATTCTATATAATAGGAAAAACAGCATTATATATTTGAATTTTCAATATAATAATAATTATTAGCAATTTCTGGATGATTATAATGTACAAATTTCCAGCTGCATTAATTTACTTTATTCATAAAAAGCACTTACATGAAATTTTAGAATCCCTAGCACTATTGAGTTTCGTTCTATTGGAAAATGAATCTGATTCTAATACTATAATAATTTTCCATTTCCTTTTGCCGAATTATTCGATTAAGAAAGCGGAAGTAAAAGTAAGTTTCAAGGGCGCACGCATTTGAAACAGAGATTAATGACCTTCAGAAGCTCTGGGAATACATAGTTGAAATGATGCAAGATTTTTTTTTTTTGCCTTTTAAATATTGAAGAGGTGGTCGAAATAAATTCTGCATCGCGTTCGAACTATACGTTAGAACTTTTGCACTTTGAGATGAAGGGGTACCTTTTATTTTGCAGATGGAAAAACATTTCGACGGTATGCACAGGAACGCAATTCATGTCGACTTGAAGATATGATTATTATTTTGTAGTAGATAACTTGATCTTAGATGACAGCTTGATTAGGGAATACACCAATTCATTCTTTAATCATGGCCGAGAAGACTGCTGCATAGTTGGCTGGAAATTGCGGTGTAGTGGGTGACCGAATGGAATTTTGGAAGAAGCACGACCAGCTTAAACATAATTTTATTTTTGATGACTAATTTCTTAACACATTTAAATGGTAGAACACTAGGAGCAGTGACAGCGCTAGGCGTTTCGCCCCCGGTGCAATCGCTTCGATTCCTAGAATCTGTGGCCCAGTAACTCCTTCAATTCTACTGCTCGGTGCGGCTGCACCTGTGTTCACATGCTCTGCGCCGGGCCCTGACGAGAAGTGCTAGACGCGCTCTCCAATTTTAGATATGCATTTACGTAAGGGAGAACAGCTAGCAGCGGCTAAGCGACACGTTGCCAGCAGAAAGGCGAAGTGGTGAAAGAGGATGCGTAATCATTTGCTGTACTATTTATAAACTTAGAAAGTCTTTGTTTTAATACTGAGGAGCGATTTGGCAGAAGTTTACAGCGTGCGAAAACTGCAGATGCCTTGAAGAAGTTGTACTTAAATAGAAAATCAGTAATTTAAAGTTTTATTGTCAATTTGTTCCAGTTAAGTTTTAATTTGTTAATAAATGTTTCTTCATCTTTTGATAACTTACATATATATATTCAGTTTGACAATTTTGTATTTACTTATGGTTTCGTAGTAAAAATGCTAGTAAACTATCATATTTTAATTGAGGGGTACAATGTCGAAAACGCGTGCGAAGGAAAGAAAGACATACCGTTTTAATACAGAATGGGAAGAGAATTCCCCCCCCCCCCACACACAATGGTAAATGTAAAACGTGTGTGCTATGTATGTTATGCAAGTGTTGCACTTTAATAAGCGAACTGCGCAAACAAGTGTTAGTGGAATATAAATTAGACACATAATTATAAAATTAACAGGACAGAAATATATTTTATCAAACCCCTTTATTATATTTATGGCTACTATATAAAAAGGGTTTGATAAAATATGATTTTTATTAAATCCTCAACATCATATTTTATCAACATCGTTTCTTGTGAATCAAGTGTTAGCAAAATGTACGAAACTTTTCACAGGTGGAGAGATGGTAAAAGAAGAGTTGTGGAAGCCGGCAATTTGTTATTTGATTCATTCAAGAACAAAAATTAAGTATTTCCGTGATTAAAGACGTGTAACTTTCGTTTAGAACTGCCACGCTTTGTACAGAAATTATGAATTCTGATCTGGTTGAATAATTGACCAAGGATATTATTGACTGCATTTGCTTTTCCTTGCTCTTTGATAAATTTACGGATAGTGGATATTTCTCAGCTTTGCATTTTTATAAGAATGGTTTTTAAGAAGAAATATTAATAGCTCTAAAGAAGAAACACAAGGTGAAGATATTTATTTCTCTTTCAAAAAATATAACTAAAAGAAAAAATTTCCAATTTGTAAAATTGTATCGATGAAAACTGATCGTCTTTGACCGAACCAAACAATGGATTTTTATCTATATGTATCAGACATGATAACTTTCCAAATTTCTTTTCTTATCATTGCATTATTCGGCAGCAGGCCCTGTGCTGTAGTATTCTAAATGTGCGTCATGTTATGGGAATATGCATGAAAATTGTAACCTCATTTAGAGGAACACGTCTCCACAGATAAATGTTTTGGGCTCAGTTAGAGAAAAACGAATCCATGTACGGGGCATTGTTATGTCATGCAGACGGTCGTTGGTTAGGTTGAGGTACATTGTTACAAAGATTCAGGGATCTGCTATGAGTACAAAAGGTAAGATTTTTTAGAATGAAAAGATGTAGCGTACATTGACTTAAGGGATGTCGTTTGGTTGATGGATTTAGCTTTTGTTGTTGGCGTAACAAACCATCTTAGCAAACTGAGGTTGCAACTGCAAGGGAAAAAAAATGAAACAGTAGTTAAATTGAATTAGAAGATGTAAAAAGGGGCTGTGGCAAAAGTCATATTTTAAGCAAAAAAAGAACTATCCCATTCCTTGCAAGAATGTCAGAAACCAACAACAAAATATTATGAAGTCGATGTAGCTAGGATCCATGTAATTTAGCATTTTTTAAACGTCTTCTAGTATTCTTATGAGGAATAGGACAGTTTTTTGCCGCTCTTGTAAAATTTGACTTTTGTTACACATAGCCCCTTTTTACATCTTCCGATTCAATAGACTGGATTTGTTCATACTTTCAAAAAAAAGTTAAAGCTAATATCTTCCCAGTTGATAAAGAGCGAACTAAAAATTTCAAAAATGTTTCTGACCGGTTGTTTAAAATACGTAAGTACATACCACAATGAGAAATATTATGAGGAAATAATAATTCTTCACTCTGAATTTGAGAGATGATTTCAAGAATTTCCTCGAAAAGAACTGTTACTTTCACGTGTTGATGTGGAAGAAATAACTAAAAATATGAATAATATATTCTGTTTGTTTGTTGTGAAAAATAATGTTTTCTTCCAAAATGACGTAATTATAGAAGCACAGCATTCAAAACCTAAAAATAACTTTTGGAAATTTAATGGACGGAGTTAAGTATCCTAATTTAGAAAAGGTTGCATTTCATTTAACATCATTTTTTGGCTCTACCTACTTACGCGAATTTGCATTTTAGATGAAGAAATAAGTCAAAATATCGTTCCCATTTTACAGATGAGCACTTAGATTCCAGTGCAAGACTGGCTGTTAGTATTAAGTATACACCCATAATAGCGAATTGTATGCAGACTAAATCTTCTGTTAACTGTAACTTCAAGAACTATCTTCAGATGAAAATGGTTCATTTATTTTTATAATTTGCAATGACACATTAATGTATTTTGAACTTTTTGATAGTAAATACGTCATTTGTTTATACTATAAATGACTATCATTATTATGTTTGTATCTTTCTACTTTTGTGGTTTAGACATGCTTTTCTGACCGGATATCTTTAAAAAAAAAGAAAGTACGAGTAAGTTTTTTCTGTTTTAGTTACGTATTATGCAGTTTAGTTATGTACTTATCTATTATTAAGTTGTAATAAGTATCTGAGATACAGCGACAATGTGAGAAAATTAGAAGTAGCTTTGGAAAAAAAAATTCCGCCCACCCCCTAGTTTATGCCGAATAATTTCACTGAAATCAGATGCACTGCGAATAATTAGAATATAAAGAAAAAGAAGGGATCAGATTCAGCATTAGAAAAAAAACTTTTCATGATCAGTCGAATTCACAACAGGTTAAATCTTAGTTAAATGGTCTTTATTAATATTAAAAAGGGTGAATATATCGTCAGCATAAGCGAATCCAGAGGCAAAAATAAAGTTTTTTCAAATAATTCCACCTTATAGTAGTTGCATGTAAATATCAGCAAGTACTGGATTTGAGCGAATTACCCTCAGCTAATGTTTAAATTTGGCGATAGTAATTATTTTGAGAAAAGAGGTGGGTCTGACTGAAAGAAGAGTAAGAGAAATTAGCATTTCAATTTCAGTGTGTGTGAAATGGGATTCTCGAACTCTGGCTTCAAGACACTTTCGTATTCTGTCAACTGGAAGTTAGTAAACAGTGACTTAACATAAACGAAACTCAGTATAAAGTAAGAATCGAGAAAATACATAAAAATACACTGACTATCAATAAGTATTTGGACACCTATGCAAATGACGATATCTGCGGTCCTAAGGTACGTCACGGACTCCGCCGGTATATATCGTGTAGGAAACAGCATCGGCTTTAGTCGCATGCAAGATGCCTCGCAGTTCGGAGCTCTCTGATTTCGAGAAAGGTATAATTATCAGGTATCACAAAGGTGGCCGATCCTTAAGGGACATATCTAGCGATCTGAAGTACCCAAAATCGACAGTGGTCTATGTGATTAAGAAGTGGAAGGTGAGCGGTGATTGTCGGAATGTGCCCCGAGTCGGCAGACCAACGAAATTGGGAGATAGAGACCGACGAGTGCTGTCCAGAGAAATTCGGAAGAACCGCACCCAACCGATGGCCCTCATCCGCGAGGAGTTTCAATAGGCATCCGGGAATATTGTTTCAATGGATACTATCCGTAAAAAAACACATCTGCTTGGTTTTCATGGTCGTGCTGCTGCCCATAAGCCTTTGATCACAATGTCCAACCGCGCTGCTCGGTTAATGCGGTGCAAAGCACATCAAAATTGAACCGTAGATCAGTGGAAACGGGTTCTTTGGAGTGACGAATCAAGGTTCACCCTTTACCGTTAGGATGGCAGGATCTGGGTCTGGCGTCTACCTGGAGAATGTCTCCTGCCAGAATGCATTGTGCCAACAGTCAAGTTCGGCGGAGGTGGAATTATGGTCTGCGGGTGTTTCTTCTGGTATGGGCAGGGACCCTTGGTCCCCATTTATGGTAAGCTCAACTCCGATGCCTATTGCACTATTTTGGATGACAATGTGCTTCCTACGTTGTGGCAGTTGGAGACGACAATGGTTGTCATGTTTCGACATTAACCAAGGCTTGGTATGGTGCCAATGGAGTTGATTGAATGGACTGGCCTGCCCAGAGTCCAGACCTGAACCCTATCGAGAACCTCTGGGACGAGTTGCATCGCCGAATTCAGGGGTGCACTACCCGCGCAAAAT
Source organism: Stegodyphus mimosarum (assembly GCA_000611955.2). Taxonomy (NCBI): domain Eukaryota; kingdom Metazoa; phylum Arthropoda; class Arachnida; order Araneae; family Eresidae; genus Stegodyphus; species Stegodyphus mimosarum. The sequence continues at coordinate 36,490 of KK114740.1, forward strand.
CGGTGAAGGAACTTCTATGTCTTCAAGCCGAGTGGAAGAAATACCACTAGCTGTCATACAAACACTTGTGGAAAGTATGCCCCGGAGGGTACACGCTGTAATTACCTCTCGTGGAGGCTCTACCAACTATTGATTTTGAATAAAGTTAGTTTTTCTTTTCTATCACAGGTGTCCAAATAATTATTGGTAGTCAGTGTAATTCGGTGGCAGAAATATTATTAAGTTTATCGAAGACTTGAAAATATGTTTTTATATTGTAAGTTTTCGTAGAAAGTGATAGGAAAAACCTAAAAACCAGATAGTTGACTAAAAGATATGATGCTGTTCCTAGGTTAGAAACTATAACGCAAAAAGAAATTCGAATTTTATGAACTTTCGGAAAGAGTATGAAAACTAATAATGGGTAGAATGAGAGAATTTTTAAACTCAGGAGTGCATGAGAACATTTAACAACTGTCATAACTTTCGAGAGAGCAGAATCTTAATGGACCTTTAGGGATCGAATAGTGAGGGCCTCCATTTATTAGTTTCATGACTCTATCAATGTACAAGGTATTCACACTAAAATTCCCCAATTCAAAGCTGTCTGCATCCTCGTCAGGAAAGTGTGAACAGTGGATAACATCATAAAGGGATGGGGGAAAATATTCAGAAAAAAATAGTTCCATGTATCGCTACTAGAGATAATTTTGTTAATAAATTATGCACTTAGCTGCCTTTTCGATACATGCTTTACATAGTTTCCATAATGAGCATCTAAAATCGCAAGATGGCATGTTCTATAGTCAACTGAAGACAATGTACTGCGATATTTATATTTCACGAAATGCTTTCCTTACAGTCAGGTGACGAGGTTGTCAGGTTTACTAGACATACATATTTACATGTCGCCCTCTAAAGCCAAAAATGGCTTGGGTTCAGATCTGGCGTTCGAGAACAAAACGCATGAGGAAATTGTTGGCTGATAATGCGTTCTTCTTCAAAATAACTTTCGAAAACACCCGTAACACGTCGTGCAATATGTGGAAGAGCTCCATATTGCATTAAGATTAGGCGTGAAGGGCTTTGATGTGCTTGCAGAGCTGGAACAATTTCTTTCTCTAATAATGCTGAATGTCGCGGCTTGGTGATAGAGCATGTCACTGGGTTTGTCGAAGTTAATGTCTCGAAGAATTATGATTCCAGAAAAAATAATGCAATAAATCCACACTATACCCTTGCTTTTGGAGAAAGTTATGAAACATCTAGGAGAGAACCTAGATTTTCTGAGTCTCCAATTCTGCAATTGTGAGTATTCGCTGTGCTATCAAAATGAAAATGCGCCTCATCTGTCCAGGTTATGTTCCAAGGCTATTTTGAATTCATTTGATTGGAAGCAAGAACGTGAAGTCATATAGCAAAATAATCTGAAAACAACAGCTACGTAAGTGAAGGCTTGCACGGATAATATCGGAACATATTCCACAAAAAGTTTTAACAGTTGAACATGATCTATTTAATTCCCATACGATGTACTGGCCTTAAAATTTGAAGCTGTGTTTTTCACTTAAACATCAACCTCATCTACTATTTTCATAGTTACTTTATTCCTTTTTCAGAACGCACAGTCAATGATACTGTTCTTTTAAATTTAATTAGCGTTCTTGTATCATTTAGCTGCAACTAGAGCTGCTCAAAGTCTGGAATGCCTGATAGAGCAGCTGATGCAGAATGGGTGTTTTAGTAAAAGAATTTAACTAGCAAAGCGTGATCTTGCAAACTCGAAGTCATTTCAAATGCTGACTAAACCGAAAAAACTTCAGAAATCATAAAATTAGTCAAAACGTCACAGATGTTGGCAAGTGTTGTAAAAGCTCCTGAATGCCGTTAAAATTTTACATGTGTACTTTGTGTGTTTCACACTAATATGCCTGTTCATTTTAATTATACGTAGTACAATATGCCAGTCGAAGAAACACGCTTTTGATACTTTAATTTCTCATGCAATTCACAAGATAGCATATGAAGTGCAAATGATTCGTGTTTGGGATGATAACACATATATGAAAGCACCGAGTATCATATAAACTTAATCTAAATCAAGGAGCAAATAATTAATTGATGATTCGCTACGAAACAAATGACCCATCCCATGTAACTCAAGTTCCAGGTACTTCTAGAACATTTATTTATGGCATAGTGCCTTCTATAGACAGTAAAAATGCAAATGTGAAAAGAGTTCCACTAGTCGAACACATTCCCAACTTCAAGAATTTTATTCTTGACAAGGGTTGAAGTTTTACACTAAGTCTTTTAATTTCACTCAACGCAGTCTTGACAGTAAAAGCTCTAATTGATCCTTACCTGGATGAACTTCTATAACTCTATCTAATGGCCACATTTCAGGAGGTATATTGTCTTCTCGAAAAAGTAGTTATTACGATGCTGTTTAGTCATTTAAACCAATGCTGTAATGTATTTAGTTACTTTTTATGATTGGTTTTTCAAAAACATCTCTTTATCCGTTAAAGGAAGTCCCATCTAGGCACCAAATTTCAATTTTGAGGTTCGCTTCATCTAGTAAGCTGGTAATGATACCTACAATAAAAAATGTGAGAGGGTTAATACGATTAAACTAGTTACATCTGAATCACTAACATTTATAAGGAAAGGATGGTTTAAACTAGCTTCATTTTGGCTAAGAAAATGGGGCAAAATTTTATCTCATCATCGCAAAAGTCAAAATTGTATCTCCCTTTATCTTTTTCAAATGAAATACTGCTTTAAATCTGGCTTAAAGCAGTATTTCAAATGAAATACTGCTTTAAATTCCGAAAGCGTGGAGACGCAGGAGAAATGATTTTCCAGTTAACTGATGTCAGTCCGCCTTTTGGAAGATTTGTTTTTGCTGCTATAAAGTTCGAAGCATTACCTGAAGAAGGTACACCTATTTTAACAATACACCTTCCCACCAATAAGTGCTTTGAGTTCATTTTGCGAACTACTTCGATGTTGCGTGCTTTAGTAGCAATACTCACAAATAAGGTTGTATAAGCAAATCCCTTGCGGTCTTTGTGCTCCAACCTTGATTAAATTTTAAAGTAACTGGGCTTGGATAATCTAATATTATGATTAAAAAATGGTCCCTCATATATTGTGCTAGGTTTTGGAAACAATTTCATGAACAGGCTATTAAGAAAAATACTTTATCTAATGCGTGTAATTCAGTTATTAGTGTAATTTCAGAAGAATTTCCTTTCTTGCATAATCCAATAATTTTGTGTTAAAATATTAGCTGTAACCTGTTGCAGCATGCGTAGTAAGATATTCTTTTATTATCGGTTTACTCAGTTTTCGCTTAACACTAAAATAACAGAATTTTCAAAATGTCCTACCACCCGTAGTACACCATCTGAATCAATAAAAGAACATAAGGAACGATATGAGTTGGATTTTATCAGTGGCTTATTAGCTTTTGAACGTTGCAAATCTTTATGAAAATATAAACTTTTAACATGAGTCTTTTTTTCTCTGATGCGCTAGGTGAGACATAGTAATTATCTTTGCTAGGTATACCTTTGGAATTACCAGTTTTGTTTTATATTTTGACAAATCTAACACATTAATAATTTTTTAACGTTTAAAATGTATGAAATAGGAAGTCAATGACTTCATTTTTCACTAAAGTCAGATTAAAAACAGTGTTTTGCTTCCTCTCATGATAAACAGTAGAGTTACTGAAAAAAATACTCTCAGTCTTTTGGGCAGTGGATTCATCCGCAGACAACCAAGCTGATCCATTCCACCACAGATTAGAGTCCGGAAGTAGTTGAGGAGATAATCCTCTTGCAGCCAAATGAGCATGATTTTGTTTAGTTGGAACATGACCCCGATTATCAGCTGATATGCCTACCGTTCTGTTAAAAACAAAGGGTTTCCAGGTACTGGGATGCAGTGACAATTGACATTACGCGTGAACAGTCAAAATACGGAAAGTTGGTCGACACAGTTCAAGGTAATCAGACAGTGCAGTATGCAGTCTTGCAAGCAGTATCATTCTATCAAGCTCCAACCGAAGTACTGAAATTGGTTTGAGTGGAGCAACTTTACTTTTAACGACGTGAAGTGAAATTTTAAAATTACCATCCTTTTGAAATTGTGCAACAAATATTACTGCAGCATGCAATAGTCCTGAAATGTCACATAAGCCATGAAATATCACAACTTTTATTGTTGTATGAATCCACTAAGAAATGCAAAGATGCTTCAAGTTTCAGACTTCATTTTAGCAATTTCCACTCTTGGGTATTATGCTAGTCTAACTTCAGCAACCACAGCTATTGATAGAATACATTTATAGGTATGGTCCACGAGAAAAGCAGAGAGGTTCAAGCAGTTTTGCCTAGTGAGATAGGAAATTCGTTTGGTTATTTTATCTTGAAACTATGAAATCCATTTCGAACGTAAAAACATCCCGCACATAGTCCAGAATAGGTCTAGAGTTTTATAGCATCTCAGCTTAGATCTCGTAATTCTTCACTTCAGGTATGATACAGCGTTTGAGAAGAAAGTCAGCGCGTTTGTACGTCAGTTCCTCAAATGGAAAACTTTAGCATCCATTCGGTCAATTTCAAAGAAGTTGTTTCGTAGCTTTTGTCATTGAAAATTTATCAATGGCGGCATCAAGCGTAAAATTAATAAACAGGAACGCTATTTGAAATTAAACAATTTATTATGTTACATCATTATGTTACAGTAGAAAAACTCTGGTTTTTATCAAGGACAGTTCAAGGAAAGAATTGTAGTGGTTGATGAAAAAAAGAAAAATTTTGGACAAGTAATAATACACGATATATATATATATATATATATATAAAATAACACATTAATGTATTCATGAAAATTTTTACAGTCCACATTTATCTTTGGAGCAATTTACATGTACCCCATACAGCAATTTACACCTTAACAATGAACAAAATGGAGAGCTAGGAAGCCTGTTTACTAGCAACAAGCGGGAGCTGAGTTAGTCGCCGTGGTATTTATAGTAAAAATTTTCTCTAATAGGTCTAGATTTCATCGCATTCTAGGCATGATTACATAAATGGATTGACTATGAAAGACGTACTTTATAAAAAGTTATTACTGTTTTTAGATTAGAGAGGGAAAGTAACCACATTAAAAAGAGGAGTTAAGAAGCTATTGCTAATTTAAAGTATAATTTATAGTTAAATAAATAAATATATATATATTGTTGCGTTTTACGGGTTCGTGGATTTGAGAGTAATCGATGAAAACACGATGCAGAACAATAAAAAGCACAATTTATTTACAGGAATCACTATTTACAGCACAGTTCCAAAATTACCTTTAAAAGCGTCGAAAATCTACAATAAATACGCTGAAACAATCAGCAACACAGCTTCAGGCTGTAACTGTAAAGGTAGCTTCACGGCAACACTAAACTTATAATAAAACACCGTGGAACAATCACCAATACACTGTCAAGCTATACTGTAAAGATAGCTTCACGGCAAAGCACTATCTCGATTGCTTTCCGTTCACAAAACTCTCGCGTAGCTTAGCACTCACAGTAAGC
>KK114740.1:46946-70404 GCA_000611955.2 Stegodyphus mimosarum
ACACGTTTCGAGAAATATCTCGACAGGAAGTTATTCTAGAAGCTTCCCGATTGGACCATGGGATATCGCCAATTTGGTCGCCAAATGGGCGATAAAGTCGCCAATCTGGCAACCCTACCATACACTATTTTATGGCAACCCTAGTGCTATGCCGGAAAGCTTACATACAGGCGCAACCACCGAATTTTTCGCAACAATATAATATATATTGGGGTTAATTTTGCAGGTAATTTGTTGTTTTATCCTTTTAAATTTATTTATTTTTATTTACAAAAAAAGTTTTTTTTCTTATTACCTCTTTCAATTCGTGGTTTACAATACAACTTTTTCCAATAATTGAACTAATTACTTCTATATGTTTCCATTCGTTGAACTGAAGCGCATTAATTCTGCATTTAAACTGAGGCTAGCGGTGTTTGGATTTATAAACCAGGTAATTCGATGTTCTTTTCCAAATTCTTAATTTTGCTTTTACAATTTAAGTTTCTGTAATACGTTACTAAGGCGAAGGACTGAAGGAGAATCAGCGACAGCTGAGGGGACAGTGAATAAGGTTCTACTTGTCACGAAAGGATATCATCGACGTACCTTCAACGCAAAATCTATGTCGAATGCCGTCAATCAACGAATAAACACCGCAGAGGAGAAAAGTTTGCAAAAACCAGAGAACAGTTCCGGAGAATCAACTGTTAAGTTTCCAGGATAAACAAGCAGCTTCGACGACGAGTTCAGACAGGAGGAGGATCCCGGCTGCTGTGTAGCGAAATTAAGTTAATTAAGTAATTAATGAGTTCTCAAAATTTAATTTTTCATATTCCAAATTTATGCTACACAACGTGTGTTTTTACTTAATTTATGTGTAACTTTGTTTTACCTTAATTGGGGTTTTCATACTTAAATTTCTACATTCTTAGCTTTCGTTATTCGCGAAACTTGTAAACGGCAGACAATGGAACTTTGTGTATTTTTCACGTAGTATTTGAATTTAAAAATACTTAATTTGTGTTCACATATCCATGACTTATACTACTAGAAGCAGAAAAATTTAATCTTCAATTTAAGACGACTTTTGAATCAACAGCTAAATTAGTTTTTGAGTTATGGTTGTTTATTTAATTAATTTTTGCACTTTCGTGGGTCTTCGAAGGAAGGGGGTTGAATTCGTTCTGAGTACGATTTTTTAGCTTCATTTTTCCCACTGATAAGAGCATTTCCGGCGGGGAGGAGTAGGTTTGCCAAGTGTTGTTGGCGGGTTTTGTTTGGCGAGAAGAGAATTAATGGTTGAACTGACAATTAGAAAAGTGAGAAATTTTACAGGGCGTAAGGCGGGGTGTGTCGAACAGTTTTTTTTTACCGTTTTCGGTGGGGGTTGGTGATTTGTGGTAATTCTTCGTAACAAAAACGCGTTCAGGAGTCGCTCGCTTTCTTTTTCCCATGCAGTTCAGAAGTAAGCTAGTAGAATTTGAAGTGGGGCTTATTGCTTCCTTGTTTCATCGAATATGATTATCAGCTAAAGCGTGTTTCTTGCCTCTTTGGAGGAATCCCTTTTGCGGATTAATTGCAAAATGTCTTCTTTCATCTAAGGGTTCTTACTGCCCATTCTTTACATCTTGATAGAAAAATTTTTGCGTTACCATCATTAGCTTATTAATTCCGTTACTTGGACCCAGTCTATAAAAGAATGGGTACTTACGTATTATGACGACTACCTAGATACCTCGCCAAATCCGGCGACCTTTGTATGTTATACAGGTTAAGCCTAACATTGGTTATAAGCGGGATTTGAACCCGAGCCCTTCGGCACGGCAGTCGGCGACGCTAACCACTATACCGGTTGGGCGGCTATAAAAAATGGTTAACCCTAATATAGGTTATAGAGGGCGCTGAAATAAAGAGTCAATATTTTCTTTTCACCAGTTTTAAGTAAGTTAACTATATTGTGCTGCCATCTGTTATTTAAAGTTAACACTAAATGCCTCTCAATTTTTTAAAAATTTGTACGCATATTATGTATCAAAAATATAATTCATTTATGTAACTTTCACTGAAGCTTATTCAGAAATAAGTTTAATAATTGTTAATTATCATTTACAGTAGTAAAAATAAAAAAGATTAATTTTTTCTATTCGTATTTGGTATATCATTTTTTATATGTATACATATATATATATATATATTCGGGATTTTAGTATTTTAAGTTTTTGTTCTTTTATAATTGGGGCTTGCATTTTTAAAAGAATTTAAATTAATTTGTTTTGATGAAGTTCTTTTATTTATAATTCGGGATTTTAGTATTTTAAGTTTTTGTTCTTTTATAATTGGGGCTTTCATTTTTTAAAGAATTTAAATTAATTTGCTTTGATGAAGTTCTTTTATTTAACTTATAACCATAAACTAAAAAATGCCAATGAAGATTTTTATCTCCAAATGTCGCCAAGGTAGTCGTCATAGTACGTCGACGTCATAGTACAATAGTCAATAGTCAAAGGTAGTCGTACCAAAGAATGTCTACGCTTCCTGTTTTCATTTGCCACGCCAACTGAGAAAGTTAATCTGGATGGTAATTATTCGTCGAACCTCAGCTGAGACAAAGAACCTCTATGTAAAGAAGGAAAGGCTCCATAGACGTAATGTAAATCACTTTGTCTGCAACGCCGCTACAAACAAAAGGGAACATTCGCCAAGGGATTTGGCGACGGAATCTGTTGGCGAGAATTTCCCCTCTGTGATGTGCCGGTTCTTTGGTACCTAGCCGACATTTTCCCCCTTCGCAACGTGTATAGGAAATTGAGGAACGCGGGTTAAGATGAATCGTTCTTTGACTTGTCGCGATAATTTAAACTCGGAAATGATGAAATATTAGGTGAAGTTTCACTTTCACTGGCTGTTGAACTTCCATTGTCCATATCGCTACTTGAAACCAATGAACCTATTCTTAGTTTAAACTCTTGCTAAACGTAACGGTCGAACCTGTCCAAACCAACTTCGACATTCAGCTTCGAGCTTTGGCGCTTTTTGGCGACAGATATTTCACGCATGCGCAGTTGTTTCCCTTTTCGTTGGAAGGGAGCCACTTCTGCTTCTGCGAAGTTTTCCTTCTTAACAGTACATATTCTTTGGCTGAGACTCAGTTGAGGTTCGACGAATAATTACCATCATGCCTATCGTTCCTGAAGCTTGCGCTGGAGTCCAGTAGTCCTTGTTATGCGGTTTTCAGAAGGATATTTTTCCGGATGAACCTTCACCTGAGAGTTCAACTTGTCTTCAGTGAATTTCTCCAACATCCTAAAATGCTTGGACATTCCAATTCGATTAACATCAGTGGCTTCATTTTTTCGAAAAGAGGGACTGGCGTTCCGGAATTCTCAGATAAGATATTGCCTTCTTTATAGATGTTTAGTTTTCTCTTACTTGTTCTATTTATAAGTTAAGAAAATGGGATACTGTAATTGTTTCCAATACGTAATTAGCTAAAAGATAGATTAGAGTTCAGAATGATTTTTTGAATAATAAAATACTGATTGAATTTTAAAATTTTGTATTGCTGTTGAGCCTACTTTACTAGCTGGGGTTGAAATAATCGGAATCTGTAATTAATATATTAAGGTTTTAATACTCATAACTTACATTTAATTGGTTGAGTGCAATAATTTTGATTAAAGATTATGATGGAAAATTTTATTGTTTAAAATGTAACTGGTAGAATTCATTTTTCTTGTGCAATAATAAGTTGAGTAGAAATATAAATTTGTTAATGAAATGAAAGTTAAACTGTTTTTAGAAAAAAAAATGAGTTATGGAATAAAATAGTTGTTTAGAAATATAATTTGTTAAGACATGAAATAGCTATGTTTTGAATTATTAATTTGTTAAGAAAGGAAAGTTGTTGTTTAGAAATAATGATTTGTTAAAGAAATGAAATAGATGGCTATTTTGAAATGTTAATTTTGATGAATGATTTAGAAAATCCATATGTTGTTTAAAATACTCTGTTTAGCGGTTAATGCTAGAAATTTTTCACTCTCTGGAGAGCTGACTTAAGTTTATTTAATAGATATTGTTTCATTTCATAACTGATCGGATTGAAAAAATAAATTCGAAGGTTTTTTAAAATTTTGTGTGTTCTTTACGTTTCAGTTACATGATTTTTATTCCACGAACTATCTTAAATTCACTAGTATCAAGGTTCGTAGGGTTATTCATGTACTATCACAACGCAATGAATTTTATTAGATTAGTTAGTTTGTAGGCAAAAGTTTTAATTTGTTTTCTGGTATCTTTTTAAAAGGTACTACGAAACACGACCATACCAGAATATCTCTAGCGTCTGGCGAAGTTTACGATTCCCTGAAGAACTCAAGAAACGGAAATTGCCAGAGCATGTGGAAGGCGAACAAAGGCCTCGTCAACGAGGGAGGATAAACCAAGCTGCTGCATGTCCCACACTTGCAGCGACTTCATAGCGAAACGGATGAGCGCCTAGTAATGAAGCAAAAGAATTTTTATTAAAATTAAATTTAATAAATAAAATAATATAATTATTTAATTTCTTCAAGTAAAAAATTAATTTATTCGTAAATTTAATTAAATTTAATAATATAATTTCATAAAATTAAATTAAATTTCTTCAAGTATTTAGTTCTTGGATTTTGTTTAAAATACAACAGTTACTATTTATCTTAAGTTTTAGAGTCAACCCAGGATATTTCAGTTTTGCTAGGTAAAAGGAAGATTTTACTGAATGATGCATTTATCGCAATGATTTTAAGTTTAGTCTAAGACGAGAAATTTTGATTTTAGGCCAAGAGACTGATTTTTGAGGAAGTTTGGCAACATTGTAAAATGACTTGAAGAAACTTCTGTACATGTGATGTAAAGTGTACACTGAATATAAATTTTTCAGTGTAAATGTACTGTAAATATTTCACGATATATCTTTGATAAGTTAGTTTTGTAAATGTAAAAGTTTCTGTTAAATTATGGGTTAAATACTAGAGCAAAAACTTGCATGCTTGTAAAAGTTAAATTCTTTATGTGTGCATTTGCAAGCTAGCAAGCTAAGATAAAATAACTTAATGCTAGGGGTATGCATGAAAATAATTATAAGGTAGGCTGTCCAGCCAACACTAAAGTTTAATGAACTATTTTATTTAGCTCATTAGGCGTAGGTTTGAATTTAATGTGTTTCTTGAGGTCTAGTGTGTCTAAGTTATTAACATGAAGTCATGTAGTAGTGTTGAAATACTTGCACAATACCCCACTCTGTTTCATTCAGCATATTTTGCTGGGTCAGAATCAAATGCTAGAAAGAATGCACGAGTTAAAGTTCTCCATGTAAAATTAATTGGAAATGAATAAGCGGTGTTTTTGTGCTAAAGTATTTTTTTTAGCTTGCGAAGTTTAAGAGGTCTTGAGTGTGATTTTCTGTAACTAGATGATATGGTATTTGTATTGTAGAGACATTAGGTATTTTGAAGTTGGAAATGTGAAAAATGAGCAATACTATATAATCAATATAAATGAAACGAACAAGAAAGTAAAGATATACAAAAACAATAAGAAAAAAAAAACGTAAAACAAGTATGGTACATAATGTACGATTAAAATAATTCTGTAGTCAACCTTCGCTGTTATTTTTGTGATAAGCCGCCGAGATGCTATAGTGGTTAGGGGAGCCTACTGAGGTACCGAAGTGCTCGGGTTCCAATCCCGGAGAAGACATGGTTATTTGTAAATGTATAGTGTCCGTGCGGCATGGGGGCACTGTAAATATGCGGCGAGCCAAAATGAGGCTCTTGAGAGTTTAGTAGTAGGGGAAGAGGGGTAGGAGACCCTCGGACCCGAACCCCTGGTGTGCTCTCTATCAAAATTGGAGGCGGAACTGAGCGAGGTCGTACTGTCACCTGATGATGCTCAAGGCTATTGCCAACAACAGGCTCAATCTTGCACCCACGAGGAATTTTGTAGGCTTACTCTGATGCTACTGTCAGACAAGTGAGATAAATCACAAAAACAACAACATTTGTGATAAGCTCAAGTGTTGTGAGTATTACTGGAAGCCTGGTCATCTTTGCTCGAAATTTTATTCATTTTAGTAAGCTAACATTGCAGTAATCAATTCTCAGTTATTGCCGATTGTGCTCAGCAATTTTGTGTGAACAATAAATGGTGCAAAAACATGACGCGCGAACTGCACTTAGGTATGCTAGCATTGTTCCTAAGAAGACGAGAAATGCCAAGCGATTTGATGAAAAAATTGAATTGCTATATATCTTGTAAATGGCTTTAAAGATTACATTTGTTACAAAACATTTTACTTTTATTGGCTTAGTATTAGAGAAACATTCAGTTATAACAGGCTACCTACAGTGTTTTGTAACCCACAGGATGATATACTGTAAATACTAAATAAATAGATGAATGAAGTGCAGTATTTTCCTTCTTCTTATGGTATTTTCCTTTCATAAAATGCTTTCTTTAGCATTTTTTGATTTAGAAAGCAAAAAAAAAAATGCACATAAGCATTCATATTGTGCGTACATCTATGGTTTATATGAGCAGTAAGGCTTTTGATTAATAGCAGGCTATTAATGATTGAAATTCTTTATAAGCAAAAATCATTTACGGATTTGAAACTACGCAGAATCCGTAGTGCCTAAACCTCTCCCTATGATAATTTAAAAGGATAATTTGAAATATCATTGATTTCATTAATATCAAATAATGATACCATAATAAATATAGTAAATTAAGCATTATTCCACGTTCACGATATGTATTGTATGAATAGCATTCTGTCAACCAAAATCAGATCATCATTGAATGAATAATGCACACACACATTAAAATTGATTTAGTACTATAAAGATGCAAGTGTTTTTTTCTTTAGTATATTGACACTATACATAGTCCTTTATAAACGCATCAGAGATTTACGTGCTTTGTTGTTATCGCAGGTGATATGTCTGTAGAATGGCAGCTTTTCTTTTGACACTCAGGTCCTATTAATATTGTTTTTCACTTCTTTAAATGTATTCTGTCAACCATACAGCTGGCAATCGAAAAAAAAAATGAACAATGTGAAACTTTCTCTGGTTGGACATAATATGATCTACGTCGCACATGCACACTTCAGCAACAGAAAAATCTCCTTTACGTAAATAATCAGAGATTTTTTTCTATCTGTAATTAGTCTTCTGTCTTTTAATATAACGGATCCTGTTATGAGTTCATGTTGTAAAAACCGTTTTTGACCTCATACAGTTAAAATTAATCTTAGTAGATAATTGGGACAAGGTTTGTTTTTAACGTTTTGCAAAGGAGGAAAGAAAAAGACTTTTTTTGACATAAAAAGAGGAGCAACAAATATTATTTTTGAAATGTATTTTATAGATATAGATGCTGCTGAAACGGTATATTATTGTGCGGTGTTTTTATTGGTTAATATGAGTAAGTGACACTACTTATTTTATGCGTCAAGATCATTTATTTTATACAAATATTATGAGTTTATTTATAGAATATTCTTGTTTATGTACATTGTTATTAGCAGTACAATCTGAGATGTTGAATACCTGATTCTAGAGCTATCCACTCATGTTAGCTGATGATTTCTTGATCCAGAATTCAATAAAATTTCACCTCCATCCTATTGCAATCAAACTAAAATATGACACTATTTGAAGTAAAATGTTAATGTAGGAAGTAATCACTTTTCTGCTATTTTAGGCACAGGTAGTCAGGCTAATTTAATTTCTGTAAATACTTCACGCTATGAGGATAATTTAGAAACTCTCAGAAATGGATTTTCAAATATTATTTCTATATCTCATTGTCTTCTTGTCAGTAAATCAGTCAACCTGCCATGCGAAATTGGAAGTAGAAATGTGATATTTTATGTTATAAAGTCTCATTTAAATTATTTATTATTGTCTTCATCTTGTGTTTGTTTATATTTCAGTTAAATTGTATTGATCATGAGATGTGTAAATTTAAAAGGATTATAAATGAAGGCGTGCAATTAAATAATCTTTTCTTGAATATTGAAAATGAAAAGGATTGTGTTAATAATGTTAAAAATAATGAGTGTGAAAATTCTTGTGTAAATGATTAATTGAAATAATAATTAAATAATTATATTCATATAATTGCAAAAAGTAAATAGATGTGGATTGTAGTAATACTGAACTTCCAAGAGTAATATTTACTTCAGAACTTCTTGTAGCTTATAATTGACTTCAGAATTCCCGTAGCTTATAGACCACTGGTTCCCAACGGGTCGGTACCCACCCTAGGGGGCAGTCGAAATGTTGAGTGGCGATGAACTTGCTTTGGGTGGCAGGGGAGCGGCGAGCATGTTTTGGGTGATAGGGGCGATGGGTATGTTTTGGCATTCAAACTTAATTTAAAAACTCCCCCAAAAATTTATTAAATCGATTACGTGATTTACACCATTTGTACCAGCAATAAAAAAATTTCGTGCGGCGGCTCCCCTCATGAAATTCTAAGAATGGTAAGGCAAATCCACAAAAAATTCCTCCTGACAAACAAAAAAAAAGATTTTCGTTTTTCTCGAACATCAGAGCCAAGTTTCTGAAGACACCCAGGGTTACTAGCAACCTCATAAAAAATGTGACGATGGTTTGATAGTCTCTTGTAATATATCAAAATTAATTGATAGATCGGGGAAAGTGAATGGCCGAAGAGTTGGTACAAAAAAGAGAAGTCCACCCCAAATCGCGGAAAGAGGGGGCTTGCGCCTTCATCAAAAAATATTGAACCAAACGTTCAAAACCTGGCTGTGAATCATTAAGCACAGACTTCCCAATGATCATACTTGATTGTTTCATTGATATTACTCTTTTGGTGTATTTTTGCTGTTCTTTTTTAATTAATTAATGAGAATAACGAATTTTTAAACATAAAACATCGTTTAAGCAATTTTTTCTGGCATTAGTCATTTCAGTTTTAACAAAAGAATGTAATTACTTTCCGGGCAAAACCATCGAGTTAAAGAAACAAAATTGGTGTTTGAGGTCTACTGAAAGAAAATTACTTAGAATTTTTGCCTTTTATAATTCAGGAACCCCGCTTTTCCATACCAAAATTACAGGATTTTCACAAAGAGGGGCGCTAAAAAATGTTTTTCTGCTTTGGAGGCGGCAACTTCGAAAAGGTTAAGAATCACTGTTATAGACCATATAGGTCATGGCCTAAAAATAACAATGAACTTATAAAGCAAATAGATAAATTACTACATACAAGTGTTTCAAAATCATCATCTAACCCCTGCGATGTGCTTGTAATTTTAGACTATTAGAGATATGAAAATGTAAAAACTGGATTGCGTATTGATTATGTATTTTCTATTGGGTTTGTATAGGGCGGAATTAAAATAGAAGGCAGTGCTTGGCATCCCATTAGTGTTAATCGAATTAGTTCGAATACTGAGGCTAATGTCGATGCAACACTTAAGCGTTTTTGTTTTCTGGAAGAATGAACGCTCCAAAACCAGAATTCAGCGGTTGAAGAAGCATTTTAAGAAGCTTGTGAGAAGCATTTTACGAGTAAGAGAAAACGGCAGATTTGACATCCGACAGTACATTTTCAGTAAAGCAGAAGAGTTTGGCGACTCCAAACTTTTGGCTTTTCCCGTCCATGGAAAGAAATTTGATTTAGATAAAGAGCTTGGTAGGCAACACAAGGTTTGCATGCAAAAATCCATTTAAATCATATAACTCCAGTTGCTTAGACTGAAGAAAATAATCCGGTATATTATCTATGGCGTCATGCTGTTCGAAAATCAAGTAGCTCTGCCATTAAACGTCGGGTAGTGTTTTATGAATCATGTAATCTTTCAACTCTGTTTTAGGGGTAGGTGCAACACTAAAACGAGATATATATTCAATTTTGCTTAATTTTCGTATACATAAATTAACTTTTTCTGTTGATATAGAAAAATATAACGCCACATTTTAGTAGATGATGAGGATCAAAATTTGCAAAGTATTGTTAGGAATTCAAAAATGCAGACATATAAATTATGTCTAGTTACTTGTGGCACTACATCTACGCCATTCTTAGCGACACACTGTCTGTGGCGGATTGCTTTGGATTCAGAAAAGGATCATCCTCATGCATCATCCGTTCTTAAAAACAATTTCTATGTAGATGATTGTTTGTCTGGACCAAATAATTTAGAGGAAGCTTTTGAACTATGCTGTAAACTTTCACAGTCATTAGATAAACGTGAATATAATTTGAGAAAATGGAGCTCAAACTGTTCTGAACTTCTCGAAAATTTATCTATTGATAGCCAGGAAGAAAGTTAAATGGAGGTTCACTCAGATAATTGTGCCAAAACTTTAGAATTCGTTTGAAACTCCACAGAAGACATATTTTTATTTAACATTTCTATGGATTTTAGGACTAAAGTTACTAAAAGATCGTCCATGTCCCAGTCTTTTGACCCTCTTGGCCTTGAAAACTTGACTGGAATGCCTCACTTCCTAAAAACTGCAAAATTGAGTCTTGCAGATATTTTGCTCCTGACAAAGAGGGATCTGTACTTATTTCCGTCGAAATCGATTGAGATCTTGAACATAAGTCTACGCAAAACTTGAGGTTGTTATGTTACTAATCTTATACGAGTTCAGTTGCTATGCACTGCACTTTAAATGATTGTTTGCAAACTGTCTGTACTAATTTATCAATATACTATCAGCATAAAGTGATGGGACAGTTGAAGAGTTATCATCGTTAGTAAAAGATTATGATTTAAAAAAATGTCCGTAAGGTTTTTGAGATAAGTCTCTGCTACTCTCAGTACTCCACTAAATTATTGGTATTCACGATTCAAACCTGCGTGATATACGAAACAAAGGATGCTGATGATGCTCTGTGTTAATTCTTTAGATTGAGAAAATATCAATAATAAACAATTCATTACAACTGAGATGTGTCAAAAATGAAGATATGCCTAAACTGGAAAATGAAATGTATGCAGTTTGAAAATCCTGGGCGGAGAGAACATTTAATAGTGGATGATAGGAGTAATTTTTTTAGCTCTAAATTTGTCAAACAAGCTAGAACAATTAGGCCGTAGTTTAAAAAAATAATAAAACGTTTGATTTCTTTATGAAGTTCAAATTTTATCAGAAAAAAAATGATTAACCAGACGAAAAAGTTCAAGTAGGCAAATGCCATTGCATAAACTGTGAGTATTTTTTAAATTATTGAGAAGAAGAAATAATTGCTTTACTCATAAGACCTGTTTTTTTCCGTATCTTAATATATTTAATAATTGCTTTACACATAAGATCTGTTTTTGTTTCGTATCTTAAAATATTTATTTACAGAATTTAAGTAATATAATTAAAAATAGGTTGTTTTGCTACATTAAGCTTTGTGATTTATTTGTAACTTTATTAACATAACTCAATTAATAAGTACTTATAATTCAGTATTTTCTTTCCCTGACTTCAAGAGGTTTTGAATAGATTATATCATAATGTAAATTAATGACACGTTCTCTAAGGCGTTATCTCTGAAAAAAAAAGGTTTTTTTGGGACCCTCACTAGTTGTCTTAGAGAGAAATTACTGTATCGATATACCTCTGAATATATTCTTAAATATATGAAAATATTTTATAACATAATTAATACTTCGATTTCTTCTCCAGACCACAGAGGAAGGATCAATTATGAGCCAGCCGACATAGATCGTCTCGCGTCGCCGTTATCCAATACGACTTCTTTGGATGACACGTGCATAAAAGCTGTACTTCTCAAAGCAGGTAATGTTCAGATTTTCTCAATAGTTAATATATTAAAGTAATCTCCTGCTTTCTTTCTAATAGAAATTCTATATAGATTATAGTCAATTTAATTTATGAAAAAAATCATGTGGCTTAAGTTCCCATTTCGATGCCCATACTGCAGTAAGATTTACCTATACGTTGACGCTATAACTTCAACACGTATTTTGACATCAATTGTTTTGACAAATCAATGTTTTATTAATTCTTCAGATTTTCTAGAGGCATTTCACACTCAAAAAAATCTTTCTGTTCTAGTTAACGACCCTAATTCCATTCCATCTTTGCCTTCAGCCTTTAAAGAAATTATGTTTTAGTTCTAGTTTCATCAACAGATGGCGCCAGTAGCTTGTCTCCGGTCCAGGATTTCTTATCTTATCTTATCTAATCATTATACTTTACCTCGTTCATTTGCGCTTTTGCAGCTGAGGGTGGTGGTTCGGTAAAATAATCGAAATTAGTCTTGTGAAAATTTGAAAATGTAACGTTGATTTTTGTTGCTTGACTTATAAATTAATTCTTCAAATATGTACTTATTTGAAGATTCTGAAATAAAACGAAATAGCTTCAAAATTAAATTTTACGGGTTCTCTCGCCACCAAACGGAAAACGAAATTTAATTTCATGTTTTATGAAGATTAATTTCTTGGCTAAATCTATTTAATTTTATATATGACTTTATATTACAGTTTTGCCTTTGGATCAAGCATAAACATAAAAGCCGTGATGACCGTTTGATTGACAGTTTATGAAGAATTAAAGCATGCTTGTTATATGGTGAAATGATGAAATGTTAGTGCTATTTTATGGTTATCTGTTCAAATCCGGGTAAGTGCTTAGTAAAGTTTTCAAGATTTCGTTTATTATACAGAATTGCTTCCACAACGTATTCCAGTTGCATAAAGATTTCTTAATTTATTTAATTCTGTTGTAGGGATTTATATTTATTTTGACTAACCATTCCAGTTTAAGTTTATGCTTTTTTTCCTATAAGCCTTCATTCCCCTAATTGTCAATGCCAGAATATGTAAATTTAGTAGCGAAGTAATGCAATTTCTACCAGCAGGAGAAAAAGTTTAAATACTGAGCTCTAGAAGGAAAAGTACTGTAGCTTCTGATTCTGTACTTATTGCTGGTTAAAGTGGCGCAACTGCTATTACTTTGCTGCCACTAGACATCAATGCGGTTTATCCTGCTACTGAAAAACAGATTACTTTCCGAGCGAGACGTAGTTTGTTAGCGTCAGGTTGACGCATTGTGGATTTTAAAGAATCTAATAAAGGGTTCTTTTAACCCTTTTCCTGTCTGATTCCTGCACTTACTTCAGCAATCACTCTGAAAGTTTAGCAACTAGACAGTCTCATTGCAAATAAAAGTTTTATGAAAATCAAACACAACTTTTATGTGCACAAATTATTACATTACTTACAGCATAATATTTTGTTTTATTACCTCAATGATCAGTTAATGATTTGCAGAAATTTCTTTTTCCCCAAAGAATACCGAACCCCGGGGGAAAATTCTCTTTCTAAAAATGTTTTGTTAATATCTTTGAATTTTAAGTTTAGTTCTTGTTAGTTGAGTTACTGCCCGAGTGAGGCGTAGTTTGTTAGCGTCAAGTCGACGCATTGTGAATTTTAAAGAATCTAATAAAGGGTTCTTTTAACCCTTTTCCTATCTGGTTCCTACATTTCAGCAATCACTCTGAAAGTTTAGCAACTAGACGCTACACTCTCACAAGCGATTTGCAGTGTTATAAACAACAAACCTTGACAACATAAGTTTATCGTCATTCAAAAAGTGTGGGCATCATTAACTGCACCTCGTCCGTTAATTTTGATTAAAGTGTGTAAGACTAAAAGAACCCGTTGGAGTTATGAATGATTCACTGCACACGACAGAGAAATAGAAATAAAACCAAATTATATACAATACTATTACTGATGCTTATATCAGCATGCAAATGTTTTACCATGCATTTAAAAAGAAACGAAATGTTTGTTCTCTTACAGAATCAGAAGAAAATGTGACGACGGGTATGGATCACCCAAAGTCTCTCAATTTCTTCAAACACCGTGATGTCTGTCTGAATGCCAGATGCATGAAAGCAGGTGATATTCAAAGTTATTTATCGGTCTTTTCCTTAAAAGCCTTTACTATCTCGTATAGAAGGGCTTCCATTTATGGCTACATTAATTGCTATGATAACGTTTGAAACATTTTTTAAGGCTTTTGTGTTTTATATATTTTGCGAAAGTTGTTAATGCATGTTTGTTTTCTTCATTTGTTTTGTAACAAGGCAGATGGAACAACCAAATTAAAGTTTGTCAAAAGAATCATTTTTTTAAAAAAGAGTTGAACTATTCATTAACATGTCCCGTGTATGATAGCACATTATTTACGAAATGAGGAATAACATTTACTTGTTGGTATATGATATAAAATTTACTTGCTGACTTTCTAAGAATTTTTTCTAAGAATATGAATTTAATTCTTTGTTAACGATATCTAATTTCAGTTTGTTCAATCTTGATTATGATTTCTTAGCAGTATCTAATTTCAGTTAGTTTATGGTTGAAATCTAACAGGGCGCTTTTTATAACAGCTGTTTAATTACAAAGACTGGTGTAAAAAGACTCCAGTTAATGAAAGAATAATTAAATCCGTTTTCTGTATACGTCCATTCATCATAATGACCCAAGGCGTCGTACCGGTCATAAATTCTATAAATTGACTTAAAATGAAATGTCCTAAAAAAGGGGCGCATTTGTTTCTTTTAAGATTTTACCCACATATTTACATTGTACCTCATTCGCAATCTAATGAAATCATCCTTACCTCTAAGAAAGTTTTTTGTTAATTTTTTACCAACAACCATTTGCGTAGCTGTTTAAAAAAAGTCTCATTGCAAATGAAAGTTTTATGAAAATCAAACACAACTTTTATATGCACAAGTTATTATATTACTGGCAACATAATATTTTGTTTTATTACCTCAATGCAGTTGCAGAAAACTTCTTTGTCCCCAAAGAATACGACTTCAAATAATATGTATGGTTATATCTTAAAGTTGCCATTATATAAGAGCGAGAAACTGCTTAGAAATTCATATATCTAGTAAGAGGTTAACGTAATGCTTTAAGGGCTTGGAACTTTCATCGCTGTACACTCTAGGAGAAAAATAATGTCATGCAACAGTACTTTGAAGAGTTTCTTGTGAGTTCGCTATGAGATTTGAATCAGAAGTGTCTTACTAGTTTATTTAAGAAATTCATAAATTGAATTGTTTTTATATGGACACGTATTACTAATAGAAAAGAAATCCATATCCACATGCAATTTCAAAACATTTTGTGCAGTGTTGTAGAGTTTTTCTTCCACATCCCTAACCAAACGCAGATTCTCTTTTTGTCGATCCTTTTACATGGCAGTACATATTTCAAACATTACGCATTTCCAACAAGTCCATCCAAAAATCCGTGATGGTCATATTTTCTGATACCCGTGGAAATATTTCCTATCCTGCCTCCTTCCAGGCGATATCTCATTCAAAATCAGTTGTTAAACGTGACTCTGACTGAATGGATCACAAACTCCTTGTCTTAAATCTCAACATTAATACTTCTGGGCACGAATTCAGACTAGACCCCATTCATTTCTTAGTTCGTGAAATACAAACCTTACCTTTGCGGCATGAAATTTCTCATTGAGCATTCTGTGTCTGTATTTGAAAATTCCAGTTGTGGCGAAAAGAAATCAACTCGTGTGTCATGCGAAGGACATTTACGAAAACATAAAGTTTTTGAGAAACAGTTATTTTAATTCTGCGACTTTGTTTAGTCTTCCTGAAGCAGTCATCAGAATCTTTAAATTGTTTCCAAAATTTTCTGTCTTGAAACATTGAGCCATTTCGCAAATTTGTTAGAAATTGCGTGATAGTCATCTAATTGTTCTGAAATTCTCCATCCCAAAGATTCTTCAAAATGTTTTATTTTTTTTTGCGGGGAGGGGAAGAAGGTGGCTTCTAAGAACTGCAGATGTTCATAGCGAAACATACTTTATGCAAAGCACTCATCATGCCTTTTGATGACATTCTGTTATTTGGTAACGACATATTATTCCATTTTACTTAATTTCTAAGATCTGCAACACACGAAATGAACAGAACAATTGTTTCCTTTGCTGTAAATTTTAAGAAAGCAATTAGCGTGGATGAGCAAAATTATCCTTAAATAAATATTGACTTTACTTTTACATTTCAGCTCTCGAAATCCGAAGAAATTTGGATCCAGATATGGATCCATGCGAGGACTTCTACCAATTCGCCTGTGGTGGTTGGATAGAAAGACATACAAACTCTGAGAAATATTTCGGCTCTTCCCCCACATCTGAACTTGAAGCTAATCACAATCATAAACTCAGAGGTTAGTAAACAAAGTTAAATATTTTACGATTAATATTGTTCTAAAGTGGTTATAAGCTTGAACATTGGAGGCTGATAAAGAAAAGAAACATTTAACTATCTTTTAAAAGTACCGAAACAGCATATTTCCATTATCTGATATCAATATTTGTTGGCACGAATCCTCTGGGTTGGTATTTCTGGGTGTGCGCCGTTCGTTAAGCATGGTAGTAGAGGAGTCAGAGGCCATAATGTTAAGCCTGGTTACAGAGCCCGAAGGAGGATGCAAGTATGCAGGGTCTTAAGGACATGGGACACTCAATTTTCTATTATTCCGGAAATCTTTTTGAGAAGTTATTATTGGAAAAGATGGGTAGAAGACTCTTGGATGCGCTCTCTAAATTGTTCTGTATCAAAATTTGAATGAAGCTGGGCATACTCCAATTGTCATTTATCTTTTCTATGGCAACTTTTTCCGTGGTTAGTCACTTTTTCTAAGGCGACTATCTACGGCTGTAGATGATTTTAGTTTCCTAGATTGCCTTAGAGAGATCGTATTCAATACCATTGTGTAATTAAATTTTCAGATAATCGGGTAAATTTCTGCAATGATTATCCTACAAAACTAGAGGCTCATTATGCTTGTTATAATAAAATTGAAAAGAACTTTTATTAAGTACTTATATAAACTCTAGAATACATGAATTGATATATGAACTGTTATTCAGTATTTTTATGGACATTTATTAAGTATTTATATGAACTTTTATTAAATATATGAACGTTTCTTTAAGTATTTATTCATATAAGCACTATAATTTATATGAATCCAGGAGAGACTTGACTGCGAAAGAAATATGTTATACAAATTCTGGGAAATTCTGGTCATATTTAAAAAGGATAATTTCAGGGAGGTGAGGTTGCCACAAGTGATTGACTTTTATCAATAGCTTAATTTATTTTGTATATTTTCCTTGCGTTGGTTTTATTCCATTCATACATTTCTTTCAGTTTTTCATTGGTTTTGTATGCCCATACCATCTGAAAGATATTTCACTTAACATCACTTCAGATACCTCCCAGACAGATAAATCTTCTCCTAGAATTTCAAAAGTATGACAAGCGTTCTAAGAATACACTGGTGTGCAAAAATTAAGGACGAAGTCGAAAAATTAGCATATCAGCTGAACGAAGAGGCAGAGCGGACAGAAAGACCAATCAGGAGATTAAGTAAGGTGATGTACGGTAGCACATGCGCAGATATGCAGGTAGACGTAATGGGGGAGTGTCTGAGTAGTATAAAGCATGTTGTCGGTGTAAGATCAGTATTTCTGGCAAAGAGATTGCACGCCGTATAGCAGTTAAAATCACACCGAGTTGCTGCCTCAGCGAGAAATGGCGAATAATCAATCTGTTAGACGACATCTGGATGCTTTTACCCGAGGTCGAATCATTGGGAAGTTGGAGGAAGGCCGCAGTGTGACAAGTGTGGCTGCAGAGTTCGGAATTGCTCACAGCATCGTTTCACGACTTTGGAGACAATTTCAAACTACAGGAACAGCTATCCGGGGGTTTAGTAGTGGTCGTCCACGAGGAACCACACCCTCAGATGACCGGTATATTGCCCTACAGGCCAGAAGAAACAGGCGGCAGACAGCGGGAGAAATCGCTAGACACACGACACAGGCGACTGGACGACCGATATCGCGTTTTACCGTGGCCAAAAGACTGCACGGTGGTGGTCTGTTTGCACGACGCCCTGTACAATGTATACCTCTAACGCTTGCCCATCGGAGAAGGCGTTCTCTGTGGTGCCGGGAACACCGGAATTGGAGAGACAATGAATGGGGACGAGTACTCTTTACAGATGAGAGCAGATTTAGTCTGAGTTGCGATTCTAGACACATACACATCTGGACAGAGTGGGGAACACGCAATAACCCCTTCAACATCATCAAAAGGGACTGTTTTGGAGGTCGCGGAGTTCTCGTTCGAGCAGACATAATGCTTGGTATCCGGACCGACCTTCATATCTCCCAAGGAGGTTCGTCACCTGGGAATGCTATTGTAACGTGCTTCTTCTTCCTTACATGCGTCTTTTCACAAGGGCTATGGGTCCTCAGTTCCTCTTCATGGACGACAACGCTCCACCTCATCGCACAGTTACTGTCGAAGAGCTGTTGGAGAGTGAAGATATTGAACACATGGATTGGTTGGCAAGGTCTCTGGATCTAAATCCTGTCAAGCATGTACGGAACGTACTAGGGAGACCCGTGGCAGCACGTAACTTATCGCCAGTAACGATTCCGAAGCTGCGATTGGTGCTACAAGAGGAAAGAGCAGCACTGTCTCAACAGCTCATTAACAACCACATATCCAGCATACACAAATGATGTAAAACCTGCCTAGCAGTCAGTGGAGACCATATCCCCTATTAAAGACCGGATGTTTCTTGCTGGACACCCATCACAGGGATGCTTCGACCTTCAGTCGCATTGCGCTCCATGCTACTTTTTCAATAAAGCTTCTTTTTATCCCTCTGATTTCTCTTTTAGTAAGTGTTGCTTATATTACTCATCTCCTTACGTATTGGGGATCTTACGGTATTAAATGTGTTGATTTGAAAAGCTTTTGTTCAAAGTTATATTGAAAAAACCATCTCGTCCTTAATTTTTGCACACCAGTGTATATTTCCGTGTTTATCATATGGCTCGATATGAAATGTGTCTTCTAGAACCAGCGAATGTACACGGTATAGAGTATAGTGATAACATAGCTATGTAAAAGTAATTCTATAAAATCAAACTAATATTGAGTTCGATAGAATTTTAGAATGATTTCATAAATTCGTCTGAGTATTATCTTTAAATCTTTTTTAAACCTGCTATATGACTGATATAAATCATAAATGGAAGCAGAATGTAGAATGAAAGAGAATATATTATCATCTTGAACTGAAAAGCAACAGCTTTTAAAGAGAAAGGAAATACACTTGTCCATCGTATTACTTGAACGATCTCAAGTGCAGTGAAGGATAGGTAATACGTTTCAAGCCCCATAACATTACGTATAACGTCATGTGTAAAACTTTGTGAAGCTACGTTTTTTTTTTCGGTGAAGAATACATAATTCCAAAAATATCTGCCAACATATATGAAACAATGAAACTTAAATTATTAGTTGTTGGTAAGGTTTGACATCCAGAAATATTTAATGACAAAAAATAACTGTAATTATATATCAAAAGTAGGTCTAAATAGCATATGGAAATCAAGGTATAATTCAAAATTCAACAGCATATTATTTTTAGAGACAACTTGGAAAAGTATTTTCGAGTTTTATTATAATAAATTAATTTCGAATTTTATTATAATAAATAATAAATTTATTACTTTGTAATAGAATTTTATTATAATAAAAATTTTATTATAGTAAATAAATAAATTATAATTAAATTTTATTACAGTAAACAGAACATTTGCCGCCCCTATATGCACACAAAAAATCTGAAAAATGCCAAGATGGTAAAGAATAAATAAATGCTCTACGTTTATTTGTAAAATAAAATTTTAATCCGAATATTTTACGGCGCGGTTTTGCCTATTTTTCTGTTATTAAAATCGTCGATAATATTCAAAAAGATAATTTGATTACTCCAGTTACTAATGTAAACAGCGCAGTAAGATTTTTCTAAACGAAACGTACTCGCTTTTATATCTTAAATGCTTCTTTATCGATTTGAATTTACAAAAATTCTTGCCACAACAAATAACATTGCAGCAATTATGAGGAAAATTCCAACTAGTATTAATTTTGTACTCTTTTCTAGAGACTGCATTTTAAAATAACTCCAAACCTTCAAAAGTTCCTTCCACCTCACTTTTTCTTCTTTCCAAGTAATTATAGAAATAAAACCGTAAATTATTCCTCTCCCAGTGAGGTATTCTTTCTTATTTATGTCATTTTGATCTTAAATTAATTTATATACATATTTTTCATGCAAAATTTTCAAAAAAAGTGAATAATGCAGAGGTAGAACATAGAGCTTTTGAAATTTCTTTGTGATATCTTTGAATATTCGGTCCTAGAAATGACTCTTACTTAACTCACTTTTCGTAATACAGTTCCTCATCTCATGTTGTAAGGTTTTTCTTTCTCCTTTCTGCGTGCTTTCGTAGTGTAATTTGAAAGTATGTCTGGCTGGGAATCAGAAGTTCTGAACCCCAGCGATGACAGCTCATTTTTTGCCTTCTGGCTCGAGAAACCTAGTAGATTGTATTATGTTTTTAAACTACAGAAGTTATCGAATGGATAACAAAAGTGAATACTAATAGTTCGACCTGCGGTCAAGTTCTAAAGACCGGTCAGGCTGCATGAAATTAGTTTACTCTGTGTATAATGTATGTTATGAAACTCTGTATTCCGCATTATTGGCGTGATTACAAGTTAGTGCCCCTGCGGTAACAGAAATATGAGACAATATCTAGTTTAAGATAGTTTCTTTGCTTTTTCGTGGAGAAATTTAATCCGGCATGAAACGTCTCTTCCGTTATCCCATGACAGTAACGAGTTACTTTCCAATAAATCCTAATTCTTCTTTCGATGATACATATGACTAAACTATAAAAAATTGTGCTTCATATAAAAAATGGCGACCAAAATGGGTGCCACCTGGAATGGGCCGCCCTTTCTGCCCATTCTAGCTATGCCACTGTTTATTATTAGTTATCATTATTTTGTATGCTGCATGTGATAATTTAAAATTTGCGACGATAGCCAACTGATTTTAACATGGAGAATTCAATAATCTTTCCACTGATTATATGAATTTAGAAAGCAAAAATACTCAACAAGGGAAAAAATTCTTAATTTTTGTGAAAAATTCAAATGCGATAATTTAACTTTAGTAGATTTTTTTCTTAGATGATAACAGTTTGAAAGACCGTAGACCATTAAATGGGTACTAACTGTGAAATCCATCCCATAAACTGAGCAACTAGAAAAAAGAACCTGATGCTGAACGAATCATCCTCTGTTTCTCAAGCATGTTTACTGCTGACAGAATAGTTAGTTGTGCAGTCAGAGCGTTTGCGTACATTCAACCTTAGTTAGAGTAAGAATTGCAATGTCCATTACAACACCGACAACTGGCTGAAGTGTTTAAACTAACAAGGAGTAAGCAGACAACATATGATGAGTTTTTAGAGTTGTATGTATTTATATAGTCATTCCCGAATATTATGTAATTTTCAAATTTTTATATATTTAATGATCTTCTTTCAAAAAGAGAAGCCGATTTAGAGTACTTATATGATTGGAAGAACAAGGAACATTACAGAAACTGTGATTGCTTATAGTTCTCTATGTCATACTAATTTAGAATTCGATGACTTGCAAGTTCTGAATATATTTTAAGAAAACAGCTTAGAAATGCTTCATGGAAGAACTTCAATAACTTGCATTGAATTTAGGAAGAGACAAAATTCAACGTAATTCATTGAAAAACCTCAATTTGAGAATATTCAGATTTTCACTGGTCGGAAATATTGATTCTTGAATTGCCTGATTTATCATTAAGGACTGCATTCTGATTAATTAAGGGTAAGCTAGTTTCTTTTTCTAAAATTTAGCACATTTTAAACATTTCCTCGTAAGCAGTAATGATTTTGGGTAAAATGTGCTTAAACATCTTAAACATTTTACTTGGTTAAAATGATTAAATTTGAGTACAATCATATGATACTTTAAAAACGTAAAAAATGGCGTAGGAATACTGCGATCGGAAAGTCCGATAACGCAATACTAGATCCTTTGCAGTTCAAATAGAGATTTTTAACTGTGGGATTATTGATAGAACGCGGGAAGGTTTAGCGTTGAATGAATGAACAGAAAAATATTGGACTTCGAAATGGAAATTATTTTATCTTTCTTACAAACAATATTATTTCGATCAAAATTCTCATCTTCATTTGAGGAAAACCTAAATGTACGGTTATTAGCTTTTAAATTGAATTTATGTGCTTCACACTTAGTTTTTTAAAAGCTTGACATAAGACAAAAATAAGAATTTAAGTTTATAAGGTATTTCTCCCGCCTTCGTGGTGTAATTGGAAGCATACTGTACACGTATTCGAGAGGTCCGTGATTCGAGTGTGGGCGAGGGCATTGCTCATTTTTCATTTCTCCTGCTTAAAAAAATCCTGATGTCTCTACAATGGCGCCCGAACTAAAAGAAGGTGGTGAATGATGATTCCCCACCACCAGGATTGGGCGAGTGGGTCCCCTAACCCCCAGTCGCTTTTTAAAAAGGAGAGTATATGAAATATTTCTCCCACCTTCTTAGCATGGCTTCGTGGTGTAGTGGTCAGCACCCTCGGCGCTTATCGAGAGGTCCGTGTTTCGAGTCCCGGCTAGGGCACTGCTAATTTTTCTCTTCACCTGTATCAAAAATACCCTACAGTGACGAAATACCTGTATCAAAAAGTCCCTACAGTGACGCCCGATCTAAAAAAAGGTGGCGGATGATGATTCTCCATCACCAGGATTTGGCGATTGGGTCCCCTAATCCCCAGCCACCTTTTAAAAGGGGAACTATATAAGCTATTTCTCCCGTCTTCTTAGCATGCCTTCGTGGTGCAGTGGTCAGCACCCTCGACGCGTGTTCGAGAGGTCCGTGGTTTGAGTCCCAGCGAAGGCATTGCTCATTTTTCTTTTCTGCTTTCAAAAAGACACCTAATGTCTCTATAAATTGTTAAATAATTTTTGTAACGTGAACGGAAGGTTCGAATTTAAACTAAATAAATTTGGGGGCGATATTCTATAGTTTGCTAAAAATATCATTAGTTAAGTCGTAACTTACAAAAGTCACAGCTTTTTAATGACGAAAGTTAAGCAAATCTCAACTAAATGAGTATAGAAAAAAATCTAAGAAAAAATAGGAAACAATGAAAATAATAAGGAAGTAGACAATAACAGATGGAGGAAAAACTAAAATGGATTATAAAATCAAAATTTATAAAATACGAAGTAATGAGAAAGTGATACAGCAGGCAGAATGCTAAAGATAGCTCTCAAAGGAAAAAATATCGCTCATAAACCTACCAGTTACAGGTTATTATCAACAACATAATATTATGCAAATAAATATAAAAATTAAAAACTTTAATAGCATCCAAGAGAGAAAGTTTAATTGAATATTAATGTTTCTTTAAAATCAGGCCTGTCTTCCACGGTATTTTGA
>KK114740.1:70434-196017 GCA_000611955.2 Stegodyphus mimosarum
TGTGTTTTTTTTTTTTTTTTTTTTTTTTTTTTTTGAAAACTCATTATTAAAATCAAAGATTTTAAACCGGAATATAATTTCTAGTTTCAGAATTTTAAACAGAATTATTTTTTGCTTTTATTTTTAGTTCTTCTAGAAAAAGAATTGACAGGAAAGGAACCTGATTTCATTCGCATAGTAAAAGAAATGTATGACTCTTGCATCGATCTCGGTATGTCACTTACTGAATTTATGTTTTCATCATTTAATTGTGTATAAAATATTATGAAGTTAAGAAAACAACGTCTATTTCTACCGTCTGTTCAGCAAATTATAAATTACTTCTGATAATGTATTATATGTACAAGACGCATGTACAAGAAGATTTAAATAACAAGGCTAAATGCAGGGGAAATTGTAAACTGTTATTGATGTTTCAGATGATACTGATTTTTACAGAATAAAGTAGCTTCAGAAGGCCTGAAAGATTGAGTTTAAATTCTTCTGTAAGAGGAATATCGCTGGTTACAAATTTGCTCATAGAGGAAAGACTAAAATCACCAGTTAGCAAACTGCTTATTATCAACTAACCAGTAGCTTCGTATTTACAACATAGCCCAAGAAGCATGATAGTGCTAGAAACTTCTGAAAACATCGGCCCGGAAGTTGCTTTTGGAAACTTTCTGAAACATGGTCAAACAAGCCAGTTGACAGAAGTTAGTTCATATGAAGTAATGGAAGCAAATAGGCTGCGCTTTTATTTCTCTTTAAGTTATTTTCATAATTTTGACGTCATTTTACTCAGAACCCTAAGCTATGTAAATTTACAGAGCAATTAAAGAGTACAAATAAAATATTTGGTTATAAATACAAGATAAATATGTTTAAAATTATCCCAAAATTTTATTAAAAATTAAGTCAGTAAATAAAATGAAATAGAAAAATCCTAAAAAAATAAGAATAAACAAACGCATGTATTTACATGAATTATAGAAATATATGTTTAACGAATACGGTAATTCCTGATTTAGAAATAAAATGCCTTATGAATGTTATTTGTTATTTTTTCAATTTTCATGAATTTCATTAACTAACTTCTGAAAACTCAAAAATTTAGTTAAATATTTGCTTTAATTTCTAAGTGAAACATTACGCATGCAACTTCTATTGCTTTTTAACTGACAAACACTCTTGAGGACTATAACTGGACATATTTTCTTCATAATTCAAGATGTGTTTGACTTCTCAAAGTCTAATTTATCATTAAAGTGGCATTTTTATTAAATTTAATTTCTTAAGCAATAAACTTACTGCGGTGATAAAAAATATTTATAGCAGATGGGTTAAGTTAATATTTTATACTTTAGACCAGTAGTGTCAGAATAGTAATCAACAGATCATGTTCGAGTCCCTCATTTCTTATTATTATGACCAATGCATTGTTTTTATTTCAATCAGTTGAATTTATCAACAGAATTCCAACTCGCGTATTTGAAACCATTTACAAAATGCCTTATCTATCGAACTGCGTTTCCTACAAGTAGCTTCCAAACTTTCTAGAGGTCAAATATTTATGAAAATAAAAATAAATTGAGCTTATTGTTAGATATCACTTTCCCATACCTGTGAAAGTGATAAGCTCCGTTTCCAGCAATATTTGTAGCTACGATACACTTTTTTCTACAGAGAATATTAACGTACAGCAACCAACCTACAAATACAGATGAAACCTACAATTCAAATCAACCTACCAAATGGAGATTAATTGATGTTAAATTGCCAAAACTTCTGAAGTTGGAAAAATTAGAAACAGACATGCTTTTGAAGTTTATAAAGATTTTTGATAAATAAAACGCCATGTTTTCATTATTCCCACTGAATGGTAAAGACATCTGAAAATTATTATATCCAGCTGAGATATCTTCGTTTTTAACAAACAGTTCACTCACTTTGAAACTTGTATTACATCCGATCCTATAAGGCTAACTTTTATTATTCGGCGATCATCAATAGACTAATTGTCCGTCTCTATTTAAAAAAAGTTACAGAATGATAAAATTTGCTTTAAAAATTCCCGGAGAAATACTAAATAAATATTTAATCTAAAACCTCTTTCTTGTTCATAAGATAGGGCAGCTGGTACGTAACAAAATCAGCTAAATTACAATTTTTCACGAGTTAGGGAATGATATGTGATTTCAGTTTGCCCGGTAAAATACAGAAAAAATAATATGAAGTCTCCTTATTCGTATTCTTTTTCTACCATTATCTGAAAAAGACCTTATTTTTATTAAGTCCGTGAGAGATGAATAATAGTCCCTAGCGAAGGATTTCTTTTGCAGAGCGATAGCCAAAGTCTTTCCTTTATATGTTTGAGGAGAGTCAAATCAAGCTAGTAGTCTTGCACTATATTAATTCTGTAAGGGCGAGTCTGATAGTCTGTTAATTTGTGATCTAAAATGAAAACAACTTAATAGAAATTCAGGACCATGTTCTATAAAATATGATTGTTGTAACACCAATGAAACCATACGCGTTACCTTGACATAATTCTATTCCGAATAAGGACCTCCAAGTTAAGAGCTTTCAACAGTTGTTGACGAAGTTGCATCGTGCCTGCGGGTGTCATAATAACAAGCATTCAGAATCACACTCAGAATTAAAATTTAGCCATAAATACACCATTATTTCCTTAGCTCTGATTGAGCTACATGTTAGATGATTGTACATCTGGGACTCACCTGGAGAAATTTATGTGTTTTGGATAGGAAACGCTCTCGTGTGATGATAAACAACGTATTTGGATACACTAATACTCGAAGCTGATGAGAGGTTTTTAGAACTGTATTTCAAGAGCTGTTTGGTTGGTTTCAAATAGTTATGCGTTACCTTGACGTATAAAGATTATCAACCACATAGCGACCCGTAACATTAACCATACTTTATTCGAACAACTTGTTCAACCTCCGTACGTTTCTGAAACCAGAGAGAACGTTTTACGAAATATTAAGTAAGTACGAACTGTGTCAAGGATGACCCTGGAAATGTCATTAGCCCTTTAGCGTTCTGCCATCAGTAATATCATTGATTTATAAATTATTAGTCCAAAGGGATTTAGTCCCGAAGGACTATTACTTTCGTTTTGCGATTTTGCGTTGATTCACTCTGAATGCCCGATTCACTTTTCAAATTGTTGCCACTAAATGTTATCGCTCTGCATTAAAGTTTAAAAAATGAAAAATCTGCATAAATGTATGCATGTTATTATTATTATTTTTTTTTTTTTGACGTAGCTTTCTCTTCAAAAATCGTCTGCGTGCGTTGCACGGGAAAATAAAAAGGAATTTTAATTACAGTTCTAAATAAATAGCCAAATAAATGTGAAATTCGTAACAATATTCTCTAAAACTTTAACGAATTTTTCATTAACAAACTCAAAGATTTCAAAGCCAGCAATACCAACGTTGTACAGAAAAACATTTTTATCTCCAGCGCGTGAGAGCGTGTACCGAAATTTCTAAAGATATGCTCAATTTAAAATTATTTTGCGATATTGCTGTTGAACTGAATTTTATGGTTTAAGTGCGAAGAACATGGTATTTAACAAATAAAGGTAACACACAGAATGTTAAATAAACGTCCCTTTGGACGTAATTTAAAATCTGAAACATTTCAGATTTTTTTTTTATTTTCCCCTTTATTAAGAAAGCAATAATCACCATGCGTTTAACACAGTATTAATGGGGTTCTTCATATACTATGACGAAATTAGAGTGATTGAAATAGTTGCTTTATTTGTTAGCTTAGAACATTCAAGCTGCATTTGTAATGCGCCATTTATCCACCTGTTTCAATACAGTAGTGCCATTCCTTAGCATAAACTATACGGCATATGCGTACAGACGATACTCTTATTCATTTACATAAGTATATTATCATAAAACTTAACTGGTGTGAGATTTGAGAGACATAATGCACGTAACAATTATAAAGTATGGTGTACCTAACTCTTGAAAGTTTTGGACGTTTATTTCAAATTCAGAGAAGTATCATATACATATATCAAATACTTAAATATAAAATGAAATGGATCATCATTAGCAACGAAATAAATCCTGTTATCTTTACATTGATTTCAAAGAAATACTTTCTTCCAATATTTTAAAATTTACATTAGATTGAAAATTTCTGTCGCCTGTAAATTACGTTTATAAAACTAGAGACTGAACTGAAGATTTTCTAAAAAGCACACTGTACATTATTTCAGAACTTATTATGAGAAATAAAAGGAATAACAATTTTTAGTTTAGTAACAAAAGATAATAGTAGGAATGTCTGGCAGCAAATGAATTAAAAAAGATTTTTAAAGTAGTTGGAATTATTTTTATTGTTTATGTTTATATTTCATTATATGATTTTATAGATATTACATGACATTTAAGAAACATGTTATCAGATAAGCAAAATAAAATCAATAACTGGTGATTTTCCCAAACCACCTGCAAGATTCTAAAAATAAATGATTGAAATCAGTACTGAACTATTTCCTTTCCGAAACTATATAACTAGAGCAACAATTGTTTTAAATTTGAGCAAACACATCTTGCTGAAATTAATAATGTAATCTCTAATCTTCAAATGATATTCTCTTTATGAATCTAACTATGCATAAGAATCTGTTTCTAATTAAAATTTATGCAGTGCCATAGCAAAATTTTATTTTTCAAAAATGTAGGTGTTATTTCCACTGAAAAGGTAGCATCCTTGATATCAGGTTGTGTTAAGGACTATATTTTAATTGTTCACGCCAAACATTTACTTTTATTAGGAAGATACATTTGAAGTCATTCGAAATACTTTTGCAACAGCACTTGCTCATATATATCAAAACGACGGACATGAAGAAAGAAGAACTGCGAATGTCCATAGAAGATTATAAAACAGAATATTATTTTAATATAAATGATTGACGAATATGATTTATTAAGTATGATTAACGACTTTGATTATAAAAATCATTGCTGTGAACCGTAAAAACGCTTTTTTAAAGAAATGGATTTGTCTCTTCATGTAAATAAATCTTCATTTTCTTATTTTATTGAAATAATTTCATAAATAAAAATTAAAGTTCGACTTACATTTTAGAGTTATCAGGTTTTTCGAAGCGAGAAATGTAAAATATTGGATATGCCCTTGCTGGGATTCCAAATATGGGTCTTCCGATTCGTAGCCGTACGTGCTGTCAGTAAGCCTCACAAGATCATCCTCGGGCAGGAGGATAACTCCTTAAAATATCTCATCATTTGTATAATGATATAAAGAGGAAAAAAATCAAGAATGATAGCTAAAAGTGATTTAATATTCTGTAAGCTATGAAGTGGCTTTCACTATAACCATTCTAAAAATCACTGGAATTCTAAAAGTGAAGAAAATACATAGCATAGCTCAAATACACAACATGCATAATATCCCCAAAGAAATTTCTTCCAATCAAACTTTCAATTGAAAATACCAAAACATATAAAATTTAATTCTTATGGAGATCAATAAAATATGTAAAGAATATTAATTTTTCCGCATATCGTAACATGAACGAAAAGTTATAGGACACTTTATTGTGTATTACCGAATTAGAACTCAAGTAAACTTACCATATAACTGTTCTGTTGAAATATGAAGTTTGTCCTGTGAAATCAATTACATATTTAAGAAAATCTGTAATGCTTTTCACATTTCTCCGTATGGGCAGCCATGGTGTAAATAGTTAGTGGGTTTAATCAGGAAATTAATGCCGGAGTTTGAATCCCGAAAAGAGAACGCACATATTCACGCTTCGACAATCCTGTAATATCCACAGTAGCACTCAAATTCAAATGTAGTTGTCAACATCTGTATTTCGTTGATTAAGTGTCTCTCCGCAGTCAACTTTAAGTGTAAATGTTAATAATTCGTTCAGCTTGGAAAACATTCGCCTTACTTTAACCAAACCCTTTTTAAAGCTAATGGCATAGACTACAACTAAAATTCTAACGATATGTTTTTTGTAATGGTATGGGAGAGTCATCTATTGAAAAAATTTGCTTTAATACCCGCATGGAACTTCACAGATTTCGAAAACTTTGTTGAAACATTAGGTTATTTCGACGTAGGAGACATGAAAAAATGAGAATGCCCTCGCCAGGATTCGAACCACAGACCTCTCGAATATGCGCCGAGCGTGCTGATCACTACACCACTAAGGCATGCTAAGAAGCCGGTAGAAATACCATATATACTCCCCCCTTTTAAAGGGCGACTGGGGATTAGTAGACTCTAGTACAAAATCCTGGTGGTGGAGAATCTTCATTCACCACCTTCTTTTAGTTCGGGTGCTACTGTAGAGACATAAGTTTATTTCGAAGCAGGAGACATACAAAATGAGTAATGCTCTCGTCGACACTCGAACCACGGACCTCTGGAATACGCACCGAGCGTGCTGACTACTACGCCACGAAGGCATGCTAAGAAGGCGGGAAAAATACCTTATAACTTAATGTACCCGAACTTCGAATCAGGCGGTGTAAAGGCTGATCATATTCATATGATAAATTATGAAATACAGCGTTGCAATTTGAAAAGTTAAGAAAAAATATTAGATCTAATTTAATAGGTTAAAAACAAAAGGCGTATAATATACAAGATTTTTCGAAATGTTTCCTATTTTAAATTACACGTTTCTAGACTCGCTTTCTGAACTCGTTCTTCAGCATTCAGTACCATACCAGAGTTTATAATTCTAATCACAAGAGTTAATACCGATTTTAAATTCTTAACTGAATTTTGTGAACTTCCATAAACTTGCTGCATAATATCGCTTGAAACAATTATCCGGTTTAAGATCTGAGTTGAAGGGATTCAATATGAATATTTTTTGCATCCAGTCCAGTTGTTATTTTTTTATCTAATAATGTTTCCAGCAATATAAAATTATCTTTGGATTGCTTTACAATGAGTTCCTTTGCACATGATTTAATACTGATGCATCATAATGAGCCGATTAAGTGAAAAATCACACTTTTTGAACTGTTGTTGATATTAGCTTCTGATCTGAGTCAATTAATCGGTTCGAAATTATTGTAATTCACAAGATAATTTTTATTATTTCTGGTGCAGTAAAATGATAAGATGAGGAATATATTTCCTTTGTCGTTACTATATTATTATTAGTTTGCTTATGAGTTTCAGTGATTAATTTGCTTACCTAATGATAAGATATAATGTTAAGTGTTATCTTTTTAATAATTTCCCATTTTCTACCATTTTCATAATTAAATATGCAAAATTTTATCATATATCAGTGACTTTTTTTCTTGAGAGCAAGCAGATGTTGTGTATTGCACGAAAACAGTCTTAGAGAGTTTTCATCATTTTAAGTTCTTGATAATGTTTTAAGGCATTTTCTCCCTCCTTTCTGCATGCCTTCCTGTGTAGCAGTTAGCATACGTGGCACGTTTTGAGACGTCTAAGGTTCGAGTCCCGCGAGGGCATTGCTCATTTATCACATCATCCAGAATCAAAATAACCTAATGACTCTATAGTGGCGCTCGAACTAAAAGATGGTGGATGATGATTCTTCACCACCAGGATATTTAGCCACACAGTCCCCTAATCCCCAGTCGTCCTAAGGTACCAGAAGTCTATAAGGTATTTTATCCTTCCTTTCTGCATGCCTTGGTGGTTTAACGATAGCACATTCGGCACGTATTTGAGAGATCCAGGTTCGAGTCTCGGCGAGGGCATTACTTATTCTTAGTTCAAAAATTCTTATGACTGTACAGTATTATTTGACTAAAAAGTTTTCTACTATTCAGAATACAGTTTCTGCAAAGTAATCTTTGCAGTTTGACTTCACTTTTGACTGCACCGAAGTTTCTTCTTTATCCTGCAGTTTTTACGTCTGAAATACTTTCGAGTAACATACATTTTCTGATTAACATCTCCGTCCAAAAAAACAAAATAAGTAGATTGCAATAAAGACTTCCTTGTACGGCGTATTAAATTATACATATTTTTTGCTGCACCATATTCAAACTTATTGCCTCGAATTATTTTAACCTGAATAACCAATCTCTGAAGGCAAGTAGAAAATGGCATAAAAAATTGTAAATTTTGAAATTAAGAATCCCGATCAATTTTTCTCATACAGGAGTCAGACTTTAATTTTAATTTTCACAACGAGTATGAAATTTTCCCAAATATAAGTATAGGAAGTGGGAAAGTTAAATTTCGTTATTGGTTGAAAATTAAATTTTTATTAAAATTAAATTTAAGTAAATTAACACAAATTTGTTGACATTATCAAAACTTGAACATTTTCGTCATTTAAAACACTTCTGTAATTTGAAGTATATGACTACGTCCAACGATTGCAAAAATAAAGACCGAGTAAAGACTTTAAAGCCGGGTAAGAAGGTGATATATATATATATATACGTTTGGTATTGCTGGTTGCAATGAAAGAGGAAGGTGCACAACTAGATGTTATAGCAGTCCATATACAACATTTCAGCGTTCTATGGCTAATCATTTTTGAATTACGCGAGATACATACATACAAATGTACATGTGTACATAGAGATGTCTAAAAAATTCCTTTTGAATCCATTCCAAATCCACTCTACAAGATGTTTTGGAAAAAGAGGGATTTATTCTGTGCATAAATGTGCTTTACTCTGTAGATGCCATGCAAAAAATCACCCAGATGAATTAGGGAATGTATTTCCGTTGAAATATGACACTCAGGGTTTTCGTGATTACTATACACAATACAGATTTTACTTTGTAAAAGGATGAAAAACAAATGGATGGTATAAGATGGAGAAAGACGGTATTCCAATAGGTATTGAAAACACTTTGTCTTCTTGTTATACTGTTCACGCTTATTTAACGTTTTCTGTTCGTAGAAAGGATAGAGAATGTGAGCAGTCAACCCCTGACAAGGGTTCTCAAGGCTCTCGGAGGTTGGCCTGTGGTGAAAGGGAAACATTGGAATGAATGCACCTTCGACTGGATTGATATTCTCATTCTGCTTCGCAAGATTGGTTACAGTCATAATATTCCAATGGAACTGTCTGTTGTTAAAGGTGACAGTGAGTTGCCGTTTATGATATTGGTGAGTATAGTTCTGCGTCACAGCTTGAAGTAACTACTGTGTTATTGGCAGTAATATTTGCCCTTAACTTATAATAGTTTTAAAAATGATTTTTTTTCTAATTCCCCTACCGAATTTGTAGCAAGGAATTTGTAAGAAGTTAAGGTACATAGTTATATAATTTTATTTCATCGAGAGAATGGATGGTATGCAAGGTAATGGGTTTTTCATTGGAAAACGTACATTCAAGAACTATAAAAGTAGCCATAAAAGAGTCATCGTTTTGAAGATAAACTTTACTAATGTAATAACAGAGATAAATAATGCACATAATCTTAAAATCATAAGAAAAATTAAGAAATATCTGTGGCAAATAGCTTGGATTCATCAATTTTTGCATCGCATCACCTCATGCACTGCACTTCGGTGCGACATGATGTCAGATGGAAGTATAATGTTTTCCTGCGTCAGACGAGCTTACACCTGTTGTACATTGTGCTCCACTTCCTATGACAGCAGCTATGTAAAGGCCTGTATGTGACATAGCCAATCTTGGACAACATTAGTCATGTGTAGCCAGACATTATCCTGAATGTAATTTTGTAACCTGTGGGATTTTGATTTTGTTCATTTTTGTGGAAAGAAAGTAAAATTTAAAATTTCATTAGTCTCACGCAAACTAACTTAGAAGCTGGCAAAGATTGCAAATAATTTAAAATATAAAATTAAAGTAATTATGAAATATGATTTTTTTCGAGAGAAATATGAAAAGTTTTGAACCTCAGAGTGAAAGAAGTACTTGAGCTATATGATGTTTCTACATAATCACACTTATATCAATGCATTTGTTCTTTATCTGCCGGAGTTTATTTACAGTCATTTTATATAATGATTTTTCCTGAGTTTCATGCCACTAAGCAACTTAGTGACCCTTTAACAGTTTTAAATGCTTCTTTTCCTAATGTCTCCAAATTTCTGTTGTTGTTAGATGTTTTCGTCAGAGGTACTGAACCTCTGTTCTGTCAGCTATTTTCTTCTCTGGCAGTTCATTCCTTTTCCACCTGAAAAAAAACAGTTCATTTTTTAAAAAAATTTCTCTCAGTATATCACAAGACTAATATAATATAATATTCTACAAAAGTTGCATCACCTGTCACCATTTCTTACCAAAACCGTTTATCCTTCGTTCACAACCTACTATTTGTATTAATCATGGGACAGATTGAATTCTGATATTATGTGACAAACTGGCATATTTAAATAAAAGCCAAGTACCCAAGCATACGCAACTTGTGAGCGGAAAACCAGATTTTAGGAAATCTTAATACTGTCTGTATCAAATTCTGCTAACACAAAAAACAATGTAAAAATCATACTAGTAAAATTTTCTTCTAGTAGAGAATTTAGGAAGAATCGAACAAATCATAAGAGAGAAAAAATCAAAACTTGTTGGAAACTAAAACCAGCCGATGTGAGAAATATTGGAATAGCTTGCCCGTCAGCGGTCGTACAGTAAAATTGCTTAACACTGAGCTCGGTTCGATGTTAGGCGAACCGGCTGGCTGCATACGTGTCTTCGTGGTTTTCCTCGTGTGTAACGTGTATACAAGCCAGATTTCCTTACATAGTTCTCCAAAAAGGCATCTCTTCCCTTAGGCGGATAGCTCAAGTGGGCTTTGCCAAACCAAATTTTAGAATAACTATAATAATACAGAGGCTGTTCGCACATTTTTTAGACGATGTATATTGTATTCATAAAACTAAATTACATAAAATTCTTGTGTTTTAAATATTCTATTTGACATCCCTTATTCTGAACTATCTTTCGACACCGCAATTTCCAGGAAAATAATGCCTTTTGAAGTGTCAGAAGAGGTATTCTATCCCATT
Organism: Stegodyphus mimosarum; assembly: GCA_000611955.2. Classification (NCBI taxonomy): domain Eukaryota; kingdom Metazoa; phylum Arthropoda; class Arachnida; order Araneae; family Eresidae; genus Stegodyphus; species Stegodyphus mimosarum. The sequence continues at coordinate 81,434 of KK114740.1, forward strand.
CCTCCCGAACAGCTTTACAGTGTCCTGTTAGGGTTTTGGGGCAACGTTTGGATAATGCAGTTTTCAAAAGTCCGAAAGCACAGAAATCCATAGGTGACACATCGGAAGATTTAGTAGGGATATGAGTGAAGGGTATGGCCTTGATACGAGTTTTTTTTCCATTTCTTTTAGGAAATTTACAGTGGATTTTGATGTGTGACTGACAGCTTTGTCCTGATGGAGTCTCACAGATTGATGGCACTGTGGGTAAAGCGACGGTATTTCCTTCAGAAAAATTGGTGATAAAATATGTTCCTGATAGTATTTGGAGTTAATCTTGACATTTTTTTACACTCTCTTTATTTTTAACTTGCCATTATAAGAAAATCATGAATCCCTTAGAAAAACTTTCTTTTGATTCTTTGAACCATGTACTTAAATTTTTTTCTCCCCTTTTATGATAATAAATGGCTCTTTTTTTGTTACAATCATTTAAATACACCCATGCTTCATCTATTGTGACAATTGTTTTCCATTTTTCTTTGGATAAGTGTTTCTCATATAGAATTCTGCAGCGCGTCCTGCGTTGAGCGATATGCTTTGGAAGAAGACGATGCACATTGCGTTTTTTCGCTTTCTTAAGATTTAAATCAACGTTTATCATTTTGTTTACAGTGGACACCGAGCATTTTAATGATTTTGCAACTGTCCTTTGACTAGGGGGATTTTCTTTTAACATTAAACAACGTACCTTTGCAATAGTCGAAGATGTCTGTTTTTTCCTGGGATACTTGTTTGGAATTTTTGTCCCACTTGAGGCTTCAATTTGACGTTTTTTTCCTTTCTTGCTGATGATATTACCTATCGACGCTTTAGATAGCACAAAACCATGACTCTCACATCGTTTTTGGATAACGGAGTATGCATGTTTCTCTTCGGAAAGAGCGTAAATGTAGCCTTCGAACCACTGCCTTGTTAAATTCACCATTTTGAATAAAAACAAAACTTTCAAGCCACAGACGATAATTTTGACTTTTAGAAACATAGTACAATTGCAATTACTTCTTTTGCAGCAAAAGATTTTTTATTACCGCTTACCAAAGTCATCTAAAAATGTGCGAACAGCCTCTGTAAAATTCAGTTGTATAATTGTTTTCTTCAGAATTTTTATTATCGCTTATGTATCATTCTTATGCAAAATGATTTTTTGTTCTGTTGTTTTAAGGGTACATGATAAATAATCTGTTTCCAAAAGAAATATTGATTAATATTTACAATAATAACAAATTATTGTGAACAATTTTATTTTACAAACTTACTGAAAATTAAGAGCTATATATGTTAAAATTAAGCAGGATTATAGTTATTAAGGAGTACAGATAATATGTATAAGATTATAAGCATACAGAACATTTGTTTCCTGAAGTTTCATCATTTTCTCTTTTCTTGGATTCTATCAATGGACGCATTTCTGAAATGTTTTATTATAGTAGATCTATTGAAATAATGACAAAGTTTCAGAGCATTTCTCCCTAAAAGTTATTAAACGTATTCCAAAGTATTTTAGCATAAATAATTAAATTTTAAATTGGACTTCAGAAATGTAAAAGAAGACAAACAGACCGTTTTTAAGCTTCACGTCTTCCAAAACGTGGTAGTTTTGAAGTTGAATTTCTTGGTATTTCCTAAAATTCTTCAAATATGTAGAGTATTTAATTAAAAAAGTATTAATAGTTTAAAATCGAATTTACGGATGTTTATACCTAGAACCACAAAACTTGTCAGTTCGATGGTTGTGTAGATGTAATGCAAGAAATTTAAGTGATTTTTATCATAAATTATCTCTCAGAATTGTGAAATAATGTCAGCAAAAGTAAAATATATTTCATACAATTGCCAACGTAAAGCGTATTTTCAAATGATTTTATGATCTTGAAATGAAACTCTTTCAGTACTTATGAGAAGGTTTACATGGTTGAAACATTTGATTGTAACTACTACATCTGCATTTGGTATTCACAAACCGAGAAAATTTGCAAACAACAGAGTTTCCTACATCTACGGAATCACTAGTGCTCAAATAAATGCTGGAGAATGTTATCGCAAAGCTTACAAAAATGATGCTTTTTTTTCTGTGTAAAATGATGTAATAACTCTTTGTCTTCCCTAAAACGTAGGTTATTAAAAATATAAAACGAAAGCTTTGTTAGGAACGCTTACGAAAAGAGGTGCTATTTTCCGTTAAGTGTTCCTCACATCATGTTAAGTGTGTTGAGAAAATACTGAATATAACACTTACAACAACTGGAGGAAGCACGATACAAAATTTCTTAACTTAAATACAGAAGAAAAGAAAATATTTAACGCTAAAAAATAAGCTTTGAATTTGATAAAATTTACTTTTAGATGTTGTCTCTATATCTATTTTGTAATACTTTGATTCGTGTTGAAATACATGTATATTGTAAGATAATTATTCAAAACAGAATTATCAGGAAAACTTATGCTGATATATTAAACAGAAATGCGTAGGGCTCCTGAAACTGCTTTTCAGACTCTTCGTGTTACATCAAACCCAAATAGTTGTAGTAAGTGTAACAAATCTGCATGTGAATTTGCATATAGTATATAATGTTAAATGGTCTTATGATCGTATCATTGATGGAATTTATCTGCCATGAAATTCATTTTCTGTAATTCAGAGTTCTTGCTGTTGAATTATATTTTTTGACTTTACATTCAATTTTAAAGTTTTAGAAACTCTGATATAAATAGAAATATTTACTTGAAATAATAGGATGCATAAATATTTCATTAATTTTTGTTCAAAACTATTTGCATCCGTATAAACGTATAAAACGTTATAGGGCAGCATGAAGCTGCCGAAAAGATTATTGTACTTTATATGGGAATACTCTGTAAACAATGGATATCATACTTCCTGTAGAGCTATTCATAATTTTATTAATTCGTATGTGAAAATGGTTTCTATTTCATACAACACAGTGATTTACATCTAAGATACATTCGGTAACGTTAAAATCTGGTCGGTCATGGCAAGTCTTCAAACTCAGATATGCATTCCTCTTATTATAATCTGACGTTTCTAGACTTCTATATCTACTCATTACCCTGTTAGAAGAAGCCAAGCACATCCTATGAGAATGAACCCAAAACATAAAGAAGTATTCGCTTGTCACATAGCATTCACCTGTCAGATATATAGAGATGTGCAAGTGCATCTGTCATATATGTACAGGTGCACATATCTGACTTTGTAGACGTACAAAGGGTCTTAATGAATGCAAGGTAATTGAAAACTATATCATTACAAAGCTAATGTAGCCTGTCGAATCTGACTTTCGAAGATTTCTTCTGATTAGTCGAAGATCCGTGAATCTGCAAGATTTTCTTCACTCGAAGATTCTTCCGTCTGTTTGAAACAGTTCGAAAAGCAGACTGGCCAAACAAGGCTGCTTATTTCTAATCAATAAAAGCTCAGTGTAGAATAATCAAGACCAGGTCATCTGCTTAGACTTTTATTGAGCATTTTTATTGTGCAAGTGTACTTCTTTTGAGTATTGGCCTTTAAATACCACGTAATGAACGGGTATTTCCCTAGTCCTTCCGCCGATATTTGTTGAGTTTCCAACGTTGAATTCTCATGCTTGATGCACTACGCCTTTATTGGATGAAATAGGTTTTTTCAGTTGATGAATATCCTGATCCTCTGAAATGATCGTTTCATGCTCTTGTCACAAGTTCAAAATTTCCAGACATCCTGCGGTCACGGTACACACTTATGAAATAAATGCTCATATGTAAAAATGCAAACTTCCGCTTAGCCTCCAAAATGTTATGACCCATCTCACCGATTAAATCAGAATTAGAATGTTTAAATCGTAAAAAGTTGCCATTTTCAGGAAGGAAATGGTTTAAGCCACATATGCCTACAGATGCCACATATGCCGACAGATTTGTAAGTAGACATGCGAATATTCCATATGTGTCTATTGATTTAGACCTATGAACATTCCACATATATCTGTTGATTTATTGCTCGACGTAAACAGTGCCATGATTAACTCGTATTACTATGAATTTTGCATGGACTCAACTGTACTGATTATATTTTTGGCATTTAAGAGAATTTCTTAAACTGATTTCTCATGCAATCTTGTTTGCAAATGGGATCCAAAAGTTAGCTTGATATTATCTAGGTCATTTAATAGGGGTTTAAATTCAAACAATTACTTAATGTTATATGAATTCTTTTCCATTTTTCTGTCGATTTCACCAGAATGCAATTAGGATTACATAAAATTAGGCAAAGCAACGAGCTTCGGTTTGGCGTATATTTGAACTATGTCTTTATCGATTTCGAGGACAACAGGTTCAGGTCCATGATTCTTAGTAGGAAAGAAATTCTATATTCTATGTATTTATGCCAAAAGCGAAAGAATAAAACAAGAGACAGGTTAGTGAGATCTATCCAAAGATGTCGCTACCTTCTCATTCGTGTTTACAGCTCCACTCTGTGCAGAATTTCCTTTCTTCTGATGATGAGGAACCCTGCATTTATACGCCTTCGAAATCAATAAAGTCTTGGTTAAAATATACGCCAGATACGTAGGTGTTACATTGTCGAACTTTAAGTTTTACTTTGGCATGTTTCTGGTATCTCTTCCATTAGAATTAGTTTAAATTGCATCTACAGCTATTTTTAGCGACTATACATTGGTTAATACTCGGGTAATTGTTTATTCAGCTATATTTGAGTAATTATTTATTCAAGTGCTTGCCACCATGTGTAGTTGTTTTTTTGTAAATACTGAGAGTTTGAGATGTATGTGTTGGCTAATTTAACAATTGATTTCTTCATAAGTAACGATGGATAAGCTTTGCTAAATTTCAGTTTTAAAGTTCTACGCGTTTGAAAAGGGGTAGAAATTAATATTCTAGTTGAATTCTATTTGTGCATAATTCCTGAAAGTCTATTACAAATTCAAATTCGAAGCTGATAATTCGCGTGGATCAGGTAATATTAGATTCTCAAGTTAGTTAAAATCAAATCTAGTCATATAAAAAAATTCCCATTTCTTTTTCAAGTTGGACCAGCCTTCATTAGGGATGCCAGATCGTGCATTTTTGATGGGCGGATTTGAGAATCCTTCCAGAACTGCTTACTTCAAGCAAATGGTGAAAGCAGCTAATAATTTGGGTGCAGATGAATACACATCGGAACAGGAGCTCCGAGAAGTCCTAAATTTCGAAACCAAACTTGCCAATGTGAGTACAGAAAATTCTTCGTTTTATTCTTAATACATAGATTTCGTGGTGAGATTTACCATTTCAATTCCGCTGTTCTTAGTAAAAATTTAAAACAAATGAAGTACAGAACTTCTATATTTTACTAAAACCGCATAAGATATTATATGTTATTTTTACACACACACGTATGTAAGATACAGCAATTATGAAAGTTTACTGCCCCAATTCTTAAGTACTCTATGAATGCAATATTATTAATATGGCTAACATCTATCTAATTGATGGGCCCACCAGTGGTTAAGACCGCTGAATACTAGTAGTTCGATCTCGAATTCAGGCAGCTGGGCTGACAACATGGTTGGTTTTCTCCATGGGTAACATGAATGCGAGTCAGTTTCGCTTAGGAAGTCCTCCTGGAAGGCATCCTTCATTTTAAGCGAATGGCCTTCGTATGCTTTGGCATATTAAAAATAATCTAACTATCTAATTCTTGCCAAACTTGACTTCAATCATTTAAGTTAAATGTTGCAACAGTTTCAGTTCTTATGGAATGAATTTTAGCCATTTTCACGAAATTCTTCTAATTGTAAACTGCAAAACCTGAAGTTCAAGGCCCGCTCTTATTGTTGATTTCTTTAAATTTTGCTAAAAGGCTTCGTGATATTCAGCTTGTTCGCTAATTATGTGAAATCTCTCGCGACTTTTTCCTTTGTAGAAGCAACTAATATATCTAAACGTTTTGTACTAATCGCATTCAGGTTTTCTGCTTGGAGGTGATTTTTTGAAGTTTGTGCTAACTCGAGGGAAGTATTCTGTTTCGCATAATTTTAAAATCAAAAAGCCTTTCTAAATGTAGATGCAACCATTTTCTATGCTGAGTCACGCAATATACTTTCAACATCAGGAATGCTGTGAAAAATGAGATATCTGCACGCATACAACTCTTTAAGTCTTATCGCGATATTAATTATTGTGTTTTTTTTATTGAGATACTGTATACATTTGGTAATAAGTCTGCGTTTCATGATTATATTCTTTTATGCGTGTTATTCGCTTAAGATGAATAATCGCTGAGTGTCCAACTGAAGTCTGTAAATAATCGAAAATTCATTGCAATGGATAACATGGAAGTTAAACTGTTTCTCATACTATTCTGAAGTAAATAAGAAGTCAACTCTTTTCCATTGTGTGAAGAAAGTTTTAAAATTTTAATCCACCAAGTAATATAATTAGAATTTGCTAAAGATTCTTTAATACTAAAGGTATTGCGTATATAAGTGTCTTGCAGTCTTCAATCAAATCAGAGATTCAACAAATGCATTTGCTGGATTTAAAATTTATGACTTTTTTCTACACGAAAAGTCAAAAATATTATTGCAGAATTATGTTAACAGTATTTATAAAGATTTCGTTGTTGTTATTCAGAATCATTTAGAGGGTCTGAAACTCATACTGATTTTCTTGGTTTACCATCTGTAAAAAAGGCTTTGTAAAAGTGATTTCAGAATTCTCTTTTAAATGGAAAAATTAATACTGTAGATGCAACCTAGGTCTTACGTTTCCTTACAGAATCAAAAATAATAAAGGAATAGTGATATATGAACTTTATCAATAAGGAAGCAAATGTTAGGACAATATTCATTTTTGTCAATGAGTAAAATGGTGACTCTTGAGAAAGGTTTGCTTGCAGTAAATTAAGAAGGTTTATTTTATGAAACAAAGCTGTAAACTCCATGGTGATTAAGACTGCAGGGCATGGTAACATAATTAGGAATTCCAAGAATTAAAAGTAAAGTGAGTATTATTTCAAATGATGTGTTTTGTTCCAACGGAATAAGATCAGATTGTGAAATCGGAGTGTTTACAGAATTAAAATATTGTATTGTGTGTAAATTATGGTAGAGGCATATAACTGTGATAATTTATGAAACAAGTTTATAAAATTAATTAAATGCAGTTATTAGAAAAAGGTTATTATTTTGTAAGTATGTATATATACTTTTTAAAAATAACCAGAATGTAATAAAAAATACGGTGAGGAAAACAGACCATTTTTAAAACTTTAGTAACAGTTAGATAACGTATTTACCATAAATGGTCTATAAAATCTGATCTCGTTTGAAATAAAGATTTTGTTTTACTAAGAAAATTGCAATAAAACATTTCAAAACTTTTAAATTCATTTATTTTTTATTCATAGAATATGTTTAAATTTGTAACTGGAAGTTTATGTATTTGATAAACCAATTAGAAATTTTACCTATAGCTGTCTTTAACACGTATGGAAAGAGAGAAAACGGGAGTTGCCACGAAAAGAAAGATCACAGTTCAAAGCCTAATGAATATAACAGAAGAGGTAATGTTTTTATTTTATAAAATCTTTCAACTAAGTCTTAATGCAAAGCAGTAATTGTTTTAAGAGACGCTTCTCATAATGGAAGCATCAGAATATGCACCACATGTAAAAAAATTATTTTCTAATTCAAATGCAAGTTTGTATTTAAAGCTTCAGTCAACTGCAATTATACCAATAATTTGTAATTAATTGCATTTTATACTCAAGAGATTTAGAACAACAACTTAGACAACTGTAGAATTTAAATATTTTTAGGCTACTTCGATTCACGAATTTATAAATTAAACCATACTTGTGTGATACTTGAGCTGTTTTATATGTTTCGATTGATCTTTCCAATAAAGCCATATGTAACAAACAACTTTAACTTCACCTAAATGTTAGCCTACTACTTATGCTTTAAGAAATGCATTTGGAATTTCCTGCACATGAATAAAGATACTTCTTTTTCACTTTCTGGTAGGTTGACTGGCTGAAGTATTTCAATGGATTATTGAATGATGAGGTTAATGAAAGTACAGCACTTCTAATTAATAATGAAGATCTCATTAATATGTCAATTCATTTATTCACTGAAACAAACCAAAGGTAAGCCAGAATTCATAACATACTCATATGTACTTTATATGCAGCTATTTTACATTCGATTTCTCTAAATATAGGAATAAAATTCTACAGGAAAAGAAGTTTCAAATAAATATGAAATTGCATAATTCCTTTTTTTCTTTTTTTGTTTACAATACAGGATATTTTTTGAGTGCATAATTTGGTATGTTAACGAAAAGGGCGTGTTTTATTTTAATGGTCAGCAGAAAGTAGGTAGCACACAAATAAAATGTAAGCTTTGGGCGATTTTATTTCACAGTATATTACATATGAAAAAATAAAAAAATTTTGTTATGACAAGTGTCGGGAAGCTGCTACACACTTATAAGATTCTCGACAAAAATTACACCGATTTTTTTTCCATTTTGTAGTGAACATTTTGTAGTGTTTGGACATTATGTAGTGAACACTACACAAAGTTAACCGCTTCTTAAGAATATATATTGCACAAAAAACGGTTTCTCTCCTTCTTAGATACCACAGGGATCTTCACATCTTTTGAAAATATTGTTACGAAAAATTCGGCGGTTGCGCCTGTATGTAAGCTTTCCGGCATAGCACTAGGGTTGCCATAAAATAGTGTATGGCAGGGTTGCCAGATTGGCGACTTTATCGCCCATTTGGCGACCAAATTGGCGATATCCCATGGTCCAATCGGGAAGCTTCTAGAATAACTTCCTGTCGAGATATTTCTCGAAACGTGTCGAACTTAAAGAAAAGCTATATAAACCCTTGCGTGTCCGAGAGCGAGGAGTTAGTTGAGAGTTAGTTGTTGCAAGTTGCGAGCAGTGTGATTAGTTGTGAGAATAGCTGCTACGCGAGAGTTCTGTGAACGGAAAGCAATCGAGTAGTGCTTTGCCGTGAAGCTATCTTTACAGTATAGCTTGACAGTGGATTGGTGATTGTTCCACGGTGTTTTATTATAAGTTTAGTGTTGCCGTGAAGCTACCTTTACAGTTACAGCCTGAAGCTGTGTTGCTGATTGTTTCAGCGTATTTATTGTAGATTTTCGACGCTTTTAAAGGTAATTTTGGAACTGTGCTGTAAATAGTGATTCCTGTAAATAAATTGTGCTTTTTATTGTTCTGCATCGTGTTTTCATCGGATATTCTCAAATCTACGAACCCGTATAAACGCAACAACTGGTGTCAGAAGTGGGATTTGAGAGTGAATGCCAGTCATCCGTCTACAGGAGAAAATGAAGGCGGAGGAAATGAGAGCTTTGATGGACATGTTAGCAGCTCTGATAGCCGGACAAGAAAAGATGAACGCCAGACAAGAAAAGATGAACGCCAGATATGAAGAGATGAAACAAGAGATAAAAGCTGGCTATGAAGAGATGATAGCCGAGATGAAGGCCGAGCGCGAAAAGAGGAAAGTCGGCCGAGAAAAGGTACGAGAGCAACTCCAACAGATGAAAGAGGAGCTTGCAGAAGAAACTGGAGCCATAAAAGAAGATGCGGAAATCAAAGTGGCATCTGAAGAGTCAGAGGATGAAGAAACGGAGGAAGTAGCTGGTGGAGTGTTTGAGAAAGATCCAGAAATCATGGATGAAACATCTGACGTGATTAAAGAAAGAGAACGAAAACATAAAGAAATAAAAGACGAGAACGAAGGTTTTGATTCTCACGTGCCTGAAGTAGAGACAGAAGAAAGTGAAAATGCGGCTGTCAAGATCATAGAAACTGATAATGAAGTTACGAAGTCGCAGTTAGCAAGCATTGAACGATCTGATGAGATGTGTTCACATGTTCACATCACATGTTCATGTGATGCTGAGATGGAAGAAGCTGATGTACAACTTACGCGGAGTGCTCCAGCATTGCAAGAAAGTTTACCCATTTCGCAATCCATGTGCGTGTCTTATAGTGCAGATTGTGCAGACAAGAACTTGATTCTAAACCTGGATACTTCTGCTTGTAAAGGATCGGATTCTATTCATGGTCCTGGTGTAAACATCGGAACTCGCTTTCAGGAAATAGAGGTAAATAAGCATGTACCTTCTGCTGTGAGTATCGAGGTGAACTGTACACACGGTGCGAATAAACTACAGAGTGGTGAACGAACTGTTTCAGATCTTCCTGTGCAAGAAAAGTCTGAAATGACTGAATCTTCAGACTGTGATATGAAAAACAGAAATATATCTGAGAACTGCCGTGGAAAAGTATTTGACCCGGGTATAACTTAGTGAAAAGCCTAAGACTAAAATCCATTCTGAACTTTAGTAGTATAGTTTAAAATTGTTATGTGTTTAACTTGTGTATATAATTTGTATATAATGTAAATATTTGTTTCTTTAGTTATGTTATTTGTTTGTTTTATTACCTTTTGTATGTATCGAATTATGCTTCTGATCAAGGATTGTACTGCCCGGGACGTGCAGTCCTTGGGAGGGGGCATTGTTACGAAAAATTCGGCGGTTGCGCCTGTATGTAAGCTTTCCGGCATAGCACTAGGGTTGCCATAAAATAGTGTATGGCAGGGTTGCCAGATTGGCGACTTTATCGCCCATTTGGCGACCAAATTGGCGATATCCCATGGTCCAATCGGGAAGCTTCTAGAATAACTTCCTGTCGAGATATTTCTCGAAACGTGTCGAACTTAAAGAAAAGCTATATAAACCCTTGCGTGTCCGAGAGCGAGGAGTTAGTTGAGGAGTTGCGAGTTAGTTGCAGGCCAGTTGCAGGTTGCGAGTAAGTTGCAAGCAGTTGTTGAGTGAGTTGCGAAGTTAAGTTTCGAAATTGTGAAGTTTGCGAGCAGTGTGATTAGTTGTGAGAATAGCTGCTCCGCGAGAGTTTTGGTGAACGGAAAGCGATCGAGATAGTGCTTTGCCGTGAAGCTAACTTTACAGTATAGCTTGACAGTGTATTGGTGGTTGTTCCACGGTGTTTAGTGTTGCCGTGAAGCTACCTTTACAGTTACAGCCTGAAGCTGTGTTGCTGACTGTTTCAGCGTATTTATTGTAGACTTTCGACGCTTTTAAAGGAAATTTTGGAACAGTGCTGTAAATAGTGATTCCTGTAAATAAATTGTGCTTTTTATTGTTCTGCATCGTGTTTTCATCGGATACTCTCAAATCCACGAACCCGTAAAACGCAACAATATATTTAACGAAGTCGTCCCCTTTTAAAACGTTGTGAGATTTCTAAATTCTACATTTTGAAGCCGAAATTGTAGTCAAAATACGCAATAGAATAAATTATAAATTTCAGAATTTGGTGCGTCAAATATTAATCACCAAAAATAGATTTAAGATTTTATATTAAGTTTTTTTATTTGAGATGCATACAGATTATAAAGCGTATTCTGGATGTATTTTGGAAGCAAAATATCTAATAACTCATCAATAGGTTGCAAGATTATACTTATAATATTGATTATACTACTTATACAAGATTATACTTAGTCTAATACTGGAACTTTAGTTCTATAACCTTACTATACAAGTAGCGAGTTATCGCTAGGTTTAAAATAGTACGACAAAGACTTACGAGGGTTTTAGCCACCTTTATTGTACTGAACTTGTAACAAAACAGGGCATGGTTCTTGCTACCGATAACCACTAATTATGGCAGTATAAATTAAATTGGAACTTTTAAATCCATTTAAACGTTTAAGAATACACAGTTAAATACTAAGCTGCAAGCTAGCTCAAATAATCTAATGCCACGTCAGTTTAAAGTATGAGCTGCTAGAGTATGCAAAGCCGAAATAATTGGATTTAGATAGAGCTGGCAAAAATCTAATTCTCTTGCGTCAAGCCAGGAACTCTCTCTCCCTCTCTCAAAATCCAAAAACCTCAGACTTATACCTTACAAAATAATTTCCATTCTGGCTAGGAGTATGGAAGGAAGTAATAATGAAGATAAAAATCATAATAACTGGTTAGTAACATAAAAACCTTAAGGAGTAAGTATGAATTCTGTGTGTAACAACTGTATTTCCTGTTTATAAATAAATTTTTATTCAACTTTTAAAAAATGGGCATGGATATAAATGTAGAAAGTATTATTAAAATGTTAAATTAACTTGGCTTCAGCTAATAAAGGAAATCTAGAAAGCAGTTTCTCTTTGATTTCTCGCAGGTATCACTCTCTTCCATATTTCTGTAAATATATATTTTAATCCCTTCAAATAGTAAAACTGGTTTCTCGTTGTCTCTTGCACGATTTACGACATCATTAAAAAATCTGATGTGTACACCACATGGCTTCGTTATACGGGACATTAAATTACACGCATTTTTTCCTACCTTTCATTACAGATTTAATTCTAATTCAACTAATTTAGTTCTCACTTTGCTACAAGGCAAAAATACAAAAAAAAAAAAAAAACCTCAAAATATTTTTATTAAAAATTTAAAAATATAGAAAATCTAAAAAATAAATGCAGTTAAAACAATTTAAAGAACAACTTTTACTATTAAAATTAGAGTTTATCGGCAAAAACAAGCAATTCGGCCAGCGACGAGAAGGCAGATTTTTTCGTGCACGAAACTGAAAGTTTGCTTTTGATCTCACTCGGCAAAAAGATAATGAAGGCGTAGAAACTGACTTCATTTGTTGTGGAAGCTAAGCCAATATATGAGATAATTTAATAACTTAAATGATAATTCCAAAATGGATTGAGCGTAATTTAATTTGCAATAATGAAAGCAGACGTTACTTTGTTGTTGCGGAGCTTAGTTTCTCTAGATTGGCAACAAATCCACTATTCTGCTAAGTTTCAAATGTAAGCAAATATGGCTGCTATGGTAAAAAATTAACTTAAAGACACTTAAACAACTTTTAAATTGTTGATAATTCTACAGTATAACCTGCAAGTTAACTAAAGGCATAAAACCCTTAACCGGAAGATAAGAACAGCATAGTTCAATCATTTTTAAAGCAAAAAATGCACAATTTGAAAACATGTAATAATAAAAAAACTGAGCTCACTGAGCCGAGTAACAGAGTGGGTATATATATATATAATTTTGTTGCAGCCGATTGCAACAAAAAAGGGAGGTGCACATCTACATGTTATAGCAGTCCTATATTCAAAATTTCAACGTTCTGAGGCTACTTGTTTTTGAGTTATGCGAGGTACGTACATACGTACAGAAGCCCTAAAAATATCTTCTGAATCTATTTTAAATCAGTTTTATAATTCGTTTGTGGAAAGAGAGTCCTTTTTTCTGTCCTTACGCATAGATGTCACGCAGAAACTTTGTTAAATTGCATTCGATAGTGGTCAAAATGCATATTTTCGTTGAAATATGATACCCGAAATTTTTCGCGATTACAATACTTCCTTTTTACTTCGTGCAAGGAAGTAAAAAGATGTGCGAATGCAAGATTAAAACATAACATCTTCAATAAAGTGGGTTCTTGTTTTATCTTTTCCAGAGTAGTGGTTAACTATATAATATGGAAAGTTGTTGAAGAATCCTTACCTCTGTTATCAGAAGAATGGAGGACTCTGGGTCAGGAATTCAGCACATTGGTTGGAGAAGAAGAAGCGCCACGCTACGAGTATTGTCTTTCGATCTTTACTCAAGATACATTAGGAGTGGCCCTCTCATCTTACTATGTGCGGCACTACTTTAAAGATGAAAACTACGAAGACGTAAGTGTGCAAGTCCACTTTTCCTCAAAATTAAACACATAGCTTGCAGATTATGTCTGTGACATGGCTGGTGAAGGAAATCAATCCCAGGTACTTGCTAATTTAAATTGGTTGCTGAAATTAAAATACATTTGAAAATAAATATCAAAAATGGAATAATCGAAAGAAATCCGGAAACATTACGTCAGGGGATGGAATTGGCTAGATAAACAACCCCCACAACGTTACATGGAAAGAAGGTTGTAAAAGGGGCATAAAAATTTTTTACCTTCAGGACATTATTGCAAAAATCATTATTGGTAGAAGAAGCAACGTTTAAATATCACATAGCTAACATTGCGGAAATATGTCTTCTTAGCATCTAGTCAGCTTAAAAATTTATATAAACTTATCTTTGCAATTGGAGTGTTATTAAGAATGCTTAATTGATATGGGAATTTCAAGAATACATTTTGTCGAGGATTTTAATTGTTTCGAAATTTTTCATTATTTACATTTCGTTTCCAGCCTTTTCTCTGAAAAGGCAAATTTAAATTTTTTTCTCATTTGCCGGTGATTATGATATAAATATTTTCAAGTCAATGTGTGTAATTTTTTGCTTAATTTGCAGGGAAATTTAATGTTAAGTTTAATTTTGTACTTCATATAAAATAGATTTTTTAAGTACAAGTATAAAAATTGTCATAATCTTAATAATGTTTAATACTTACTTTGTATAAATAATTTCACTGCTGTTCTGTTTATTACAGTGCAAAACTGCAACAGTATAAATAATAGCAAAATTTTAAAGCGAATTAAGCAACACATTTTCTTGAGTATAAGTGGTAGTTTTCCTGTTAATTAGTTTCATTATTTTTATCACTCTAAAATTTTCGTAATGAGTATTTTGTCAATATGATGTGAAAGACTTCAAGAACAGATGATGAAGTAAAAATTAAGAAAAAATGCATCGATTGACACACCGGTTGACATATGACACATCGGTTGTGAGATTCGTTTTTATAGAAGAATTTCTAAGGGAGACTGGTTCATGTTAATATCTTGGTTAATGTGCTTTATTTTTAAATCATTTTTCTTTTCTTTCAAGTTTCATTCTTATCTTTATTTGAGTTCTTCTCTTATTTATTTAATTTTTTAGAAAGTTTCGTACTCAAGTATTCAAAAAATCGGTTGGAGCATCTTTTAAATATTCTATTTTGAGTCAATCACACTTTTAGTGGTCAAATCTTTTGTGAAACGTACGAGGAAGATAAAAAAATACCTGCATATGAAGTAAATGTTTTTTATAAATTCAACTTTTTTATTATTTTTTATGGTTTCACTTGAACCGGTAATTCTAGGCAAAAAAAAACCTAATGGACGTGAAGCGAATTATCTCTGTGTCTGAAACAAAGTCATGAATATGTTAAAAATAACGTTTTTTTATTTAAACATAATTTAGAACACGAACGCCCTCTCTTTATGCTACGATATAAGCCACAACTTCTGGTGATTCAACTAAACAAAACAGTCAAAATTTAAATCAAGCGTTGAACGGTAGTCAAAGACTACACTAAATTATGGTATTACTCCAATCTGGCTCAGTAAATCTACCGGAGCGTGAAAGTCAAAGCGTCGGCAGCGATATAACGCAAAGCCAAATAATTCCAACTGCCAGAGGTGGCAGGAAACAAACACATAGTGGGCACAGGCTCTTTTAAAATCAAAAGCCCAGATTAAATACTGGCTACTCATTTACATTCTGGTGAAGAATATGAAAAGGAGAAGTCATAGTAAAGGTTGGAATTATAAATACCTGTTTTATTAACTTAAAATTGCTTACAATTTTTCTTCAGACTTTTAAAATATAAATCATCAGTCATATATTTATTAATTAAACCGGTTTAGTCAATGATAGAAGTCCCGTGCATGTTAATGATATGTAATTAAGAATGTAACGCCAATAAAGTGGTTGCGTTTCTTCTTGTAATCAAGAATGCTATCTGTTACATACTTCAATACATATTATGAATCCCTGAAAAGAAATAATCTGTAAAGAGGATACTTAACTTGCTAATAAACATGAAAGTTTAAAGAATGAGAAAGATAAATGAAAACGAAATTCTCATTTTATTTCATTAACCTAGCAAACAGAAAGTCGTTTATATTTAAATTCTTAGCTTTTTTTGCATTATTTTCTCTGCGTATTTTAATAGATCAAACATAATATTTAGGATGTGTTTAATTTTTGGATTAAAAGGAAGATCCAATGTTATTTAGAGCAATGCAAAACGAAAAAATGAATGACAGTAAATACACACGATTTTTGTTTCCTCTTCGCTAATATACTATAACTTCGAGAGCCTATAGTAATCAAAACTTAATACTGCTTTAAAAGCCCCTCAGAGAACCAAATTTAGAGTAAAATAATAATTTTTGTAAATTTTCTGTCATTTAAATCTTTGTGATAATAGAGCGTATTTACAAGGTGTATAAATAATGTAAATTAGAACCATATATAATGTAGTTAATGATATGTTTTTCAATTAAAGAGATCCGTTTGTTTCAGGTACTGGAGGTGGCTGAATATATTCATCAAGAAGTTTTAAACATCTTAGAAAATACGCATAGTATGGACGAAGAAACTAAAAACAAAATCATTGAAAAGGTTTTTATTACACTTCTCATGGCTCCTTGTATTATATAAAACAAAACATATAGCGATGCAGCAGAAAACGTTTGTTGCTTTAAACTTTCATAATACATATTGTACAATTCTAAAGTAATCTTATATTCATCATTAATTGCCAAATTGACAAAATCAAATATATGGTGAAGATTTCTGCATTTGTAACGTAACAGAGATGCCCTCCTAACAATTTTCTTGTTAACAATTTCCTTCTAATCCTCTAGCTATATTATTTCAAGTAAATTAGTTTTAGGACGTCAGAAATCGAAGTGATAATTTTAGAAGCGGAAAATTTGGTTATATTCTCAGCTTCTCAATATCTTTTTTTGTTTTTGATCACTGTCTTTTTTGTTTGCCATACTCTGGTTCTATTATACTTTCGCATTTTTTAACCATTTAGTTAAGTTAACTGTTTAGTATGGAATGATATTCTGTTGAATGAAAGGTACTCAAAATACATAAATCAGATTTTGGTAAAACGCAAATTATATTTCAGAACTTCAAGCATAGCAAAAACTCCTAAATTTTAAATTAAATTTAAAATGTGAAATTTATTAATCTAAATGTAAAACTTATCCATAAAGTATGCAAACAGGGAAAACATTCTTTAAACAATATATTGTTGCGTGCGTACGGGTCGGTAGTAAGTTGAATGCACAAGTCTGATGGAAAGTTAATAAAATTTTTTCTTATCATAAGAAATAAAACAAAATGCCGAAATTTTTCCTCACAGATATTCGTACAATATTACAATATTACGCAGTTGTTATATTTAAAACTACTAAAATGTTAAATAGAACGCAATTCAAAGTGCAGAAAAAGCTAATCCGATCTCAAAATTACGGTAGCGAAGTAAACAACAACAGTTTACTTAAAATAACTTTGCTGAGATGTTTCTGTCCGGCCTTTTAAAGCTTTTTAATCATGAACGAGAACATTCTGGTAATTTTTATTTTCTCGAGGTTTTCTGGAAAGCAAAAGAGTACAATTACGAGATATCTATTTGTTAAATGCTAAATGAACGCGCTCTTGTATTTTTACTTTTCCGGCGTAGCTTTCTCTTAAAATTCGTCACGCGCTGCATTGCACGAGAAAATAAAACAATTTTAATTACAGTTCTACTAAAAATAGCAAATTAAATACAAAATCCTTAACAATATATACCTCTAGAACAGTATTACAAAACATCTGTTAATTCAGTTCATTCTTTACAAAAATTTTATAAGTTATTGATTAACCGGATGAATTGACCGCACATATCTAAATTAGGGCGAAATGGTTTTTCAGGAATAGTTTAGAACCGAAATATGTTCTTTCTAATTTATTTATTGTTAAATACAGCTTTCTTGTTATTCAAAATTAATCTCTTTTTAGCAGACTTATTTATTGTTGAGCAAATCCAGCCAAAAACAGAACTGAAGCTCAAAATTCTTTACTTAAATGAACTACAGAATTTACAAAGTATATGCAAGGATTTGCCTTTTTAATTCAATCATTTAGTTATTATTAAACTCGAAAAACATTTATTAAATCTACTACCCAATTTAAAAGTAATTCGAAAGAAATATGTTATATCGATCGCACATTCACTGAAGGCTAAAAAGTTGACAAAAGCTAATTTCAAATGAAACAGAATCGCACCAAAAAGAGCGCCAACCTTTGTCTAGAAGAAGATGCGTTTTAAGACACCAGTTTTTTTTAAAAACAAATTGGCATTTATTTGAATGAGAATTATGAAAGGCGTTATATCTTATTATTATATAATCAATAATTAAATATCAAACGTATTAACATTTTATTTTTAATGGTATTTTTTGTTAATAAATATTATTAAAAAGAAATTTCAACACTCTTTTTCAAAATACCACATAGTGTAAATGGTTCATGAATGGACTGAACGCATAGACATTTGCATCTTAAAGCAGCAGTTCTATCTAAATGGTGAAATGGCCAAAGAATACCTGCCTTTCTCTTATTTCTCAATTCATTAAATTTGTTGTTTAGTTTTGTTTAATGTTTACAAATTTCGGCTTCACATGTTTGCATATTTCATAAATTGCGTTCTTTTTAACAAACCATATACATTCATCAACCTTTGTATTTTCTGCTGTATTCATATAACAAATTAGAGAATAAAAATACTAATTTATTTATTTACTTTGCAGGCTAATGCCATAACATATCATCTAGGATATCCTAAAGAGCTTCTGAATGATTCTATTATGTCTGAGCTGTATGCAAATGTAAGTACTTTAATATTAATTGATGATTTTTTCAAAAAAGAGCTTTATCTATAAAATAAAGACCTTTCTCAAACCGTTTTTTAAAATATATTTTATTTTTTATTTTCTGTTACTTTTTTTTTCAGTTGAAACTTAGCAACGAAAGTTATTTCGAGAATGCACTGAAAGTTCGGAAATGGTACACTGACTCATCCTTCTCACTACTAACGAAACCTTGGACAAATGATGAGTATGTGATGTTTAAACTACTAATAACTGAGTAATTTTGCTTCACTTACGAGCATCTTATTAAAGGAAGACTATTGTAAGGTAGTTCGTAACATAAATTAATATTTTGGAAGCCTTTTAATTAAAAATTAATTACTTCAATCTTAAATAACAATTTAGTTGTCACTCCTTTCTTTCCTATTGCCAGTTGCAAAATTGCATGTATTTTACCGAAATTGAATTTCTTTATAATTTTTTCGTCTGTCAGTAATAACGCTGTTCTGTCTTTCAAAACTCTTTCTTAACATAAATTCTTAAGAAATTTATATCATTCCTTGTCAGTGCAATTTAATATGCAATGGACATGCAAAATATACTTTAAATTTACGGATAAAAGAATTCTGTGTTTGAAGAAAGGAAACAAACAAATCTTCTAGTGGCCAGAATTCTTCAACTGCAGATCACAAATCCGATATTGCTTCTGCTAAAATCATTAAAAATGGGTTTAGTTGGTGAATTAGATTTCCTTGAGGCTCTACACATCCACAAAATTATTCGTACAGTAATCAATGATTTAAATTCTAACGCCTATTTCTCACTCAGATAATGTTAAAATTTGTCTGACACTAACATCAAATCGAATCCACGAATTCATCTTGGTCTATAGCATAATCCAAAATTGCTAGCTTAGAACTTGGCCACATTTTTTAGTCACGTGAGTGCGAATTTGCCCTATTCCTTTCAAGGCCATCTTGATGACAGAAGGCCGATGTTGCATAATTCGCAGCCAAAAGCGCTCGTGTTATTCAAGGTTTTTCTTATTTCACAGTAGTATGTAAGAAATAAATAATTTTACTTCCTATAAGCAGGACTAGCAAAATATATCGATGAATTAATTATTATATTTCACATTTCAGTGACGGATATTCCATCCAAAGAGAAGGTCTTCTCATATAAGATTAATTTACGGTAACCCATGATGTTCATAAGAATACTATACCTTTGATTATACTATATCCTTATGCGCGATTTAATAAGATAAATCACTGCAAAATAAAATAATTTCACTATTAAAATAAATATAGTACCTAATTCTCTTTAAAAGACTAGAATTTAATTGTTTATAGTTAAATAAAATGAAAAATATATTTAAAAATAAAATAAAAATAAAAATATTTTCACTTCTCACATTCAAGTAACACAAAACATTATCTTTTTGGTTTCACATACAAACAGTATTGCCCAGAAATTCTAAAGCTTTAATTGTTATTATTTCATGTTTACTCAACAAGTTTGCTATTCAAAAGAAATTTGTTCTTACTGTTATACTTATATTGGAACATGCCAATATAAATACTTTCTATTTTCTACATTTTTTGATTAAACCTATAGAATTTTAAGCTGAAGTCGTTACGTAGCTGAAGTCGTTACGTGCAACTTCATAACATGCAATGCACGTTAAATTTTCTTCTCATAAATGTAAAATTTTGAAACTTATTTACATGGGGTGCTCAATATATTATTTAAGACATATTGATTCTTTCTGCACTTGGTATTCATAAATGCATAAAAAAATGTTCAGTGTAGAAACTTTGCAAAAATGAAATAATCCTTTTTGTGAACATTAAAGCATTTCATATATTACATTTTTTCCATTAAAGCATTTCATATATTACATAAAATTTAATATAAAGAAAGAATAATTTGTCCAACACAATTCATTTTTATAATAAAAGTAACATATTAAGAAAGAATAACATTGCTAAAGAAGTACAATTTAATTTATTACTGTATACTTAAGCACCTGCAACCGAGACTTCAGATAGTTAATTTTTACATTAATGCATTAATAAAAACTGATTTTTCAATTTTCTGCTTTTTTAAATGATAATTACGAACATGAGCATAACTCTTGAATAAAATGCTTGAAACTGATAATAAACGCTAACATCATAATTTACCAATTTTCATTTTACGTGAATAGGTTAACTGTATGAATCCAGTATTCAAGAGATCTGCGTTTCATTTAGAATGATGTACATACAAGTCTAAGATTTGGTTGTTAGGAAATAAAATATCAATTTCGCAGTGTTCTGAAATAAGTCCTTGAAATATCTAAAATATAAAGCCAATATTGTACATAACAAATTCAGTACCTCAAAATGAGCTACACTTGTCAACACATTCCAATTAATCTGAAAAATTGTTTTCATATTATAAAATCTAATTAGAATACAGAATATTTTTGCATTTTAAACATTTTATTTTACTAAGTATCAATATATATAAATAAAAAATTCATATTTGTTCTGCTATTTTAAATGTTTATGAAAAGGAAATTAGTTCCAATATAAATTTTTCATGGGTAGTCAATATTATTATTTAAATCATCATTATCCGTTTTGCGATATCTTAATTGTCAACCCCCTACCTTTAGAAGTATTTAATTTCATCGAACTAATTAAAATGTTTTTTTAGACTCTAAATGTCAATGATGTATGGTATTTTATAGTATTTCATTTCACTTATTAACGATGTTGTCCAAAGATGTCCTCTAAATTGTAAAACTTAGATTCCAATTACTATTAATTGTTCTCTAAGTGTAAAAATTAGACTCTCTAATTAGAGTCTAAATGTCAATGATGTATGTTATTTTATATTTCATTTCACTTATTAACAATATTGTCCAAATCTTTTCTCTAAACTGTATGCCTGAAATTTACCATATGGAGTTTAAATTGTTAAATAAATAATGTGGAACGGTGAGTAAAAATTATAGTAGTAAGCATAGTACGTTTCAGAGCAAGAAATTTATTTCTGGTAGTCAATCGACAGTTTCTCATGTTTTTTAATTCATCAGCATTTTACAGGTGGTGTTTACTGTACATATTTTAGAACGGTTTCGCTAAAGATTTAAGAAAAGTTTTCGGCAGCAGTTTATTATTTGAAAAGATAACTATCACCTGCTGCTTTTCAATTTATTCTTCTTTCAAAATGTCGCATGTAAACAATTTGTGGCTTGCAGGATATGTTTCTTCGCTTTTCAAAGAGAACTGTTCCTTTTCCATGATTCAAAAATGGTGTGAAATTGATGCTATTAAAAATGTTTCAAAGGTTAAATCCTTGGTAACAAAAGAAAATCTACCGACGTAGAAATCACTTACAATGTTTCTAAATACATCTGTAGCAACAATAAATAAAATAATAACCTAAGATTTACTACTTAAAAAGCCAAAAAACATAATGTTCATAATCTTTGGCGTAAGGGATTTCTGATTGTCGCAGGATTCTTTGACAATGGGAAGTTAAAAATCAGAAAAATGGAAGAAAATATTAAAGTCTACACAACGCATTATAAAGAGAAAGTTTTACATCAGATATTTACAAAAGAAATCCCATTTCTTTATCTCACTTATTTGCAAAGAGTGAAATTTCATCAAGACAAAGTAACAAGTCACACACTTCGAAAAGTACCACTACATTCCTTAAAACAATGAAGGCTGATAGAGGTATTGCATATATAACTTTTGAACCTTGCATGCGAAGTCCCATTGCATTGCCTTCCTTTATCACCCAGTTTTTAAAAATTACTAATCGACAGTATTTGAAGTGTCTTCTTGGCCACAAATGCTCCATATACGTGCAAATATCCATCTTTCCTAGTCCTAGCGGTCGATGATACTAGCGGCTTGCAAAGAAGTTCTCTAAATCTCTTCAATTTCTTATTCTGTTTGTCGTACTTGTCTTTGCATTTAATTTCAAATGTTGTAGGTTGTAGTATTAAATTGTTTCAAATACTTCTGTTAAGATAAAACCCATTCCAGTTATCATAGGTTTCTTAGACTTGTATATCGAAACGGTCAAAAGATTCGTGTTAGGGAGTATGATATAAAATTTTCACATCCAAAAATCTGAAATATAAATTCATTATTCATATGTAATCTATTCTTAAATTTCAGAACGAGATTCTTAACAGAATAATTTAATATGATTGCAAAAGTTATTCGAAACCATATCCGTACTTACTATCAACAATACTAATATGAAAGCGATGCTTTCAAACATTATTATATTATTGAACGATGATTAGCCTAAATTCTGTCTGCTATGCATCAAAAATTTCTTTAATGCTCAGCAAAACTGCACAGAATCTTAATTATTAATCAAATCACTATGATTACCTCTACAATTAAAGACTCTTCGATATGATCTTGTGACTTTTGTATCCTATAACATTAAATTGGACTCTGGGATGTTCTTCTTATGGCAGGAAATCCTTTTAGTAGAATGAAGACAGCTTCCAAAAAGTGATGTAGTTTGGAACATGCGTCACAGTTTTAAATAAAATCAGATGAGACAAAACTTAGAATGCGACTCAAATCTTACGCAATTAAAAAGATATGACAGAATATTCTGGTATTCTATATTTATTCAACTTTTGCAAAAGTATTTTTACAAGGAAAAATTGTGCATATCTTTTATCCTTTGATATCACTCTTTAAAACACTCACATTTTCAAAATGGCTGAAAAAATATTCTTTGGATATTACAAGAGACGAAATTATTTTGATTAATCGAAAATAACTCCATTTGTTCACCTCGGTAAATTAATATTATAGGTAAATCCATAATGGAAATGACCGCCAGAGGTACAGTTTAGTAATAAAAAAGTAGGATGAAGAAAGTGGGGAAAAAATA
Source organism: Stegodyphus mimosarum (assembly GCA_000611955.2). Lineage (NCBI taxonomy): Eukaryota > Metazoa > Arthropoda > Arachnida > Araneae > Eresidae > Stegodyphus > Stegodyphus mimosarum. The sequence goes on from KK114740.1 coordinate 105,069, forward strand.
AGTAAATAAGCAAGATAACTAAATGCTTATTTCATGGGAAAAACATTCTCATGTCATAATGCTATAGCTTTCTTACCACTGTTTATATTTAGCGAGGCCTCTACTAAAGTGCAATTGAAATTTGAAAGAAATGACACTATACCTATCACCTCACTTAACACGGCTCTGTTTACTAAATCTGATGTAGTTCGAAGACGTTTCGCACCCATGTGCAAAATATTAAACAAACATTTTCGTTTTCCGTGATTGGCTAAACAATTTCCAAAATATGCTTTCTATAGCATAAGAGATGGTAATATTTTACGTGGCTCAGTAACATCATGCCATTTAGCGGAAGGTCTGTTAGGCCTCCTTGTTGAGCAACAAAAGTTATCAGTTCTGTTTGACGTAAATCAGATAAACAATTTCTCTAAATACCCGGTATAATGAAGCTTTTAGAAGAATCTTTACTTCTAAGTTATTTATGCAACTATATTACGTAGTTAGGTCTCGTGATCTTTATATTTCTCGTTATTTGAACTACGCGAAATCCAGCGTTTCCCAGAAGCTTCGAACGAAATTTTGCTTTATGCTAGTTTTAGGAGAACGTATTTCTAGGCAAAGTGCTTATTGCGTGTCACCCATAGCTGTGATACAGGCTTTAGAACTCTAAGGCCTTGACAGAAGACAGTTCAATGGAAAATCTGAAGGTCTCTAGATACATATCCCCAACTTTTAGCTTCTTGAAAAGTTATTTTACTTAATAAATGTTATAAGCCTTTCTGCAGCAAAGACACAGTGATCAAAGACATGAGAATTATTCGATTTTCTTTTTCCGGCATACTTCGTTCTAAATTTGCTCCCACACTAAATTTCATTATATCTGATAAGTAGCATGAGTAAGTTACCGTCAGCGATGCTTTCGTTACGGGATTTCCCATCTCTTGTCGTTTCGTCATTTTCAAGTACGCATCTCTAGCATTGCCAGCCAGGGTAATATTCCTTTATTTCCATGGGAATCGCGTTACTATGGGGAAGTATCATTTTTAAGAGTGATTTCTTTCTTTTTGCCTTCTACCAGGAAAATAATAAGTTTTATTTTCTTGTCTTAATTTTCGATCATCTTATACAACATTTATTATAAATAGTTAACATACTTAAGATAGAAGTGTATGTTATGTAAGTATTAGATTACATAAGATTTGTAAGATTCCATGTTCAGCGGCTCGCAAACTTCAAATTAAAAAGTATATACATGTCGAAAAAACGTTATGTGCATCATTAATGATTCGACATTAATTTAGACCATTACAGTTTTAAAAAATAGATCAAAAGCAGCTTTAACACTCGTTAAAAATTCAGGGACTGTATTAATATTTATAAATGTTTACTTCCAGGTGGAAGATTAATTCTAACGCAACTCGAGCAAATGCCTTTTATAGGAGATGGAGAAACAGCATTGGTGAATTCATCTTCTTACCTTCATAAAAAATTTCTAAAATTTGTAATCTGTAATTTTGAAACACCAAATTTTGTTTTAAGTGTCAGCAAAAGGGGAACCTTTTAGCTTCCCTAGGTCACACGAAGGAGACGAAGTATTTAGGTCACATAAATTATTCTTAACACGATGGCTCATGACCTCCTTAATAAGGGAATTACACACCTGCGTACAGTGCATTCAAAATTTTCGGGTTTTCTAAGATTTGACAGCTAAATGAAACTTTTGAAATTCACTTCTAGGAGAGAAATGCACGGGCTTTGACCACGTCAGTTCAAATTTTCTCAGTGTGTACTGTACATAAAAAGAAGCATGTGCAGTAAAATTTCAAGTGATTCGCTCAAACGAGCCGCCATTATCTAAATCTAGCGATGGCTGATGAGCAAAAATAAAATTTAATTTTAAGAATTTGTGATTTTTCAATATAATGACGACAACATAGAATTATTTTGACATCATATTTGGTATTTTACACGTAACATTTCATTATAAGTTTTATTTTCTATTTTAAGATAATAATAATTAAATTATGTGATAAAATTAATGTGATATTTCGTCTTAAACTTGAGAAACTGATGCATCAGTGTCTGATTCGATTGAAGTGGTTACAATTCTCAGGGAGTTCTGAAAGTGTTCATCTGGTATTATTGTTCTAATTTTGATTTTAGTGTGTTTAAAAACAGTTGCTCCCAAATGTACACTGCGCAGAAAAAAATAGGACAGCTCTATATCTCCCGTTCTACTGGACCGATTGACGAATTTCAACTTGCGTTTTTGATTGTCTCAAACGCTCTACTTTGGATATGTATTAGATTTATATATGCCGTTGTTCTAATGTATGTATTTTGACACAAAATCGGACTTTTTCTGAAATGACATGCCAAGTTTTTCCATATTTTGATTTTACGACTCAAATTACGCCAAAGCTCCAAATTTTGCAAAAATCGCACGTGTAGATTTTAAAAAATTGGCTCTCAAAATTTTAGCTCCTCAATGTTAATTGAATTTGATATATATTTATTAATCTCTTTTTTATTAAATTTACTTGATTCCTTCGACCAGAATTCAAAATTTGGGCTTAATCCAAATATAATTCGCACATTTTTATGATTTATTTTTAAAATTTGTAATTTTTAAATATATTTTTGTTAATTTTTAGAAAAAATTATTTGTATTATAATCTGTAAAATTTTTAACATCTTAAATTAGATGTATTTCTAGACACAGCTTCAAAAATTTAGAGCGCTTTATTCAAAACTTTTTAAGATATACATGAATTTACATACTACACAAGCGGTTTCAAATTTGGCACATTTATTGTGACCGATAATAACGCCAAATGTGGTTTACGCACTTTGTTAAAATTATTTGAAAGTATGAACGATTATTTTTTTTCCCCTCGTGTAGAATGAAAAAAGGGAAAAGGAAAATAGTTTGTTATAAATTAAGAAGTTCGCTAAATGAATTATTCTTGGGGTAAACTGAAAAAATTGCAGCAAGATAAATGTTTGAATTTCTCCGTAAATTTTGCACCAAATTTTACAAAATTTAATACATTTAGGCATAATTTGAGTAGTAGAATCGAAATATGAAAAAACATTGCCATGTCATTTCAGAAAACGTCCTATTTTGTGCCAAAATACCTATATTAGATTAAAACTATATAGAAATCTAATATATATCCTAAATCGCGCATTCGAGACATGAGAAACGTAATTTAAAGTTCATCAATCAGTCCAGTTAAACAGGAGTTATACAACTGCCCAATTTTCTTTTTTGAGCAGCGTACATGCTGCCAAATAATGATGGCATGAACAACACAGGACTGTGTAGGGAGACATATTTGTTTCTGGGTAGGTATAACTTATAAAATTGTAATGAAAACGTAAAGCACGTCCAGCATAAAAAATTAAACTCTCTATTTAAACGTTATTACTCACTATGGTATTCATATGAACACTTCGAAACACCAAATTGATTTTTCACCTACATATTCATTTGACATGTCAAATTGTACAAACGATACAAAAAAGTGTAGGAAACAGTTTCGCGCACAGCTCACAATAGGATTTGAGAAGCACCACACCACTTTAAACACACCTTGAAATATTTTAAAATATCACATCGCTGCCTAAATCCATAGCAGCCTGAAGACATATTGACCATAATATCAATTGCTGCCTAAAGACAAGAAAGGCTGAAAACATTAATTTTGATACCCTTACTTTGGCAATACGTACAAACACAAAAAATATATCAAAGTAAAGGCATTAACTCTCGCACAGACGTTTAACGTAGATTTAAAACCGCTTGTCCACTCAAAACGCATTTCATTTCACTTCAGTTTGGGGTGTTAAACACGTCAGACCATGTTGAAAGCCATACTCGAACCCCAATCGTGATAGTAAAATGTGTCTTTGGGATATAGGTCTTGATGTTTCTTTGGCGCTTCGCACTCAGTTTTTGCGCCGCATTGATATTTGCTTTGAGCTGCATGCGGCCCACGATCCACAGGTTAGACATTTTTGTTTTAGATTAAAAGGAATTAGTTTAAGTTGTGTGAGACTTTATTACCTAAATAGTTCAAATCCTATTAAAAGAGTTTAAAAGCATTGCATTTTCGTCCAAAGTTTTGATGATATATTCTACTGAGCATTTAAATTAAAACGTAAGGTTGTGTAAAAAATGGATGGATTTTAGGCGTAGCCATAACATGCAAATGATCAACTTTGTCAGAACCTAACACCAGTCAGTGACATGTGTGAGGAGTTAAATTATACAAATGTATGGTAGAATGCTTTTCTTCTTTGTCTAGTACGATTTTATAACGAGACAAAGAAGAAAAGGTTTGAAAAATGGATTAAGTCTGATGAATTGGAACAAAGACGAACTCAGATGACAAAATGCAGGGACCAGAGCCAAAATTCTGCTCTGATGGGACGTCTGATTATACGATCATCGCATTGTGATCCTTATTCTAATACGAGTGAATCTGCACGTCATTTACTAAATTCAGGAACTCAGGCAGTGCTGACACTTAGGCGATAATAGAGAATGGAAGGGAGGATATCTTCTTCTGCGGTAAATCCACCTTTTATCTTGGAAGAAGTGGATATTGAGTCTGATTTGGAAACCATGTGGCCAATGATTACAACAATTCTTCACCTAAACGCATCATGCCTATTTCTGGAGTAATGACATAAGGTGATGTAATGTTACCATTGTATTTGGAAACTAAAGTATAGTCATTCAGATCCCACTCATCTAACAGCGATATGTCTCAACAACTCGCAAATGTAAGAGAGAGTTTAGAATAACCGTTTTATTTTAGTCGAATTTTGAGCACAAGGCACGGTTTGTGCTAAGAGCGAACCACCGATTGTGACTGTTTATGTTTTTTATTTTACCATGTTTTTCACCAACAGCTTCTTTTTGCAGATATTCTTGGAGGACTTTTGAAATTTCCTTTCTTCGAAAATCGTCGACCACGGTAAATTAATATTAATCTCATGTATTTTTTTAATAACATGCTCAAATGAAATAAATTTATTCGTATTGCTCAGTTATGATATTTTTAAATTATCAAATGTGCTTCATACCATTTCGTATGTTTATTTCAGTTACCTGAATTTTGGAGCAATCGGTTTCATACTTGGTCATGAGTTAGTGCATGGACTGAATTTCATAGGTGAAGTAATAATTTACATTAAAATACTTGCAAATATAAGTAGCAAAAACCTATCACATATATTCGAATAAAATAAGGAGCTAATTTATGTTATACAAAACTTTTCAAATATAGTTACCACGAGAGATTATTCCATGCCATATTTCATATAAGGCGGCGAATCAAATAATTACTTTCACTTCGTAAGCCATCAAAAATTCATCTATAAAGCTTTCGCAGCGAATCAAGTTAAAGAACTCAGTACAAGTGTAGACAATTTTACACAATTTAAAAAATACCCGAGATCTTTTTTCGGTAAGGTATAACTTTGGAAGGGTGTCTGTTGAAAATTTCGCAGAAGAAAACCTCGCGGACAGAACAACGCAAGTCGAAAACATGGTCGTAAAAAACATCATGGGCGAAAAGAAAGAAAAACATTGCAGGTCTAAAACACCATTGTATTAAATATTCTTGCGTGCGTACGGGTTCGTAATAGATAGAATACACAAGTCTGATAAAAGGTTAATAAAATTTATTCTCATCAAAAGAAATACAACATAATGCGGGAATTTTCCTCAGATATTCGTACAAGTGTTCACAGAATCACGCAGTATAATCAGTAATTATACTTCAAACTACTAAAAAAGTTAAAATACAACGCAATTCACAGCGTATCTAAAGAGAAAACTAATTCAGATATTTCAGTTCACGCGGAACTGAAGAAATCGCAATAATAGTAACTAAGCAACTGAGCTGAGATGACTCTTTCCGGCTTTAAATAATTTTCAACCGGCCGGCGAGACAGTTCTAGCATTTTCTGCTCCTGAAGCTTTCTTTAATACAATAAGAGGATGGAATTACGGTTACAGCTAACATAGTGGTCAATTACATGCATTCAATTTATATACAAATTACCGAGATTACTCACTGCTAAATGCCCTTGCGCCTGTAGTCTTACTTTTCCGGCATAGCTTTCTCTTAAAATTTGTCTGGCGCTGCATTGCACAGGGAAATACAACAGTTTTTATTATAATTATACTAAAATTAATAACAATATCGGTGATTTGAGCTGCTTTGTTTTTTATCACGATATTTTCCGCGTCGATGTTTTAAAACTACGATGTTTTTGAATTGCTTTATTTTCGACGATGATATTTTAGAGCTGTGACTGGTTTTCTATGAATCTTCATCTGAAGAGAAACAAGGACTTGCTACCTGCCCTTCTGAGAAAAGGACCAGTATAGTACTGGAGGTTTGATCGTCTAGGTAGACATCATGTTGGACGGGTGGACAGGTTTTCATGTCTTTACCAAAGGTTTTGTGACTGTTATGAAGACAAGGAAGGTATTTTAAAGTCACGTACGACTTTTCAGGAGTGCAGTTGGCTTTCAGTTTATTTTTGTGGACGACAACGCTTATCTATATAAGGATAATTTGATGGATGATTTTATGGGAAATGAGGATATTGGGCAGCCAGATAGACCTGAATTCACAGAACATATCTGGGATGCTTTCGAAATGGCAATTGCGACTTATCTTAAACACCCTAAAGCCCTCCTAGATCTCAAAACAGTGTTGCTTCAGGGGTAGGACCGACGGCCGCAGTAATTCATAAACTACCTCATTTCCAGTGTGAAGTTACGTTGTGAGAGTTGGATGATTCTTGGAGGGGACCATAAATATATTGTCCTGCTTTTTTCGATTATGTGATTTATTAATTTATTATTATTATTTTATTTATCTGATTTAGACTTTTCTGCGTCGATGAACTTTATTCACGATCATGCGTATGCATCATGACTGTTGTATATTTCACGCGATCCAATAGTGCATCGAAATTTATTTCATCAATTTGATCAATCCAAGAATTTGTGTCCAGTAAAGTTATGAGGTGAAATTAATTTCGTGGCAGTTAAAATTAGTTTAACTTTTCAGTCTGAATATTGAATTTTTGTCACGGCTTTTATTATAATAACAGAGTTCTAAATGAATACAACAGAAGTAAAAAACATCTAAAATTTACTAAGCCTTGAGCTTGAAATGCAAAATTAAAACTAACGAATGAGAACTACTTTCACCCTTTGCAAGTATAACATACAATACAGAATGAGGAATATTTGCAATTCACAGGTTTAAATTCTATTCTACTACCTAGCATAGTAAATTTCGCGAACTAATATAGCTCAGTAAGTTTCACAAACTAATTTAATATTCACAGCTCAAGGGATATTCACTCAGAGAAATACCTCTCTCGATAGATACAAACGGAAAAGTCTCTTTAAAGCCCGTTCATGTTGCCAGTTTGTCTTCTCTTAAATAAGAGTCTTCCTCCCATTTAAAGGTCTTCTCACTGACATATTTGGTGGAGTAGCAAAGAAGTAGAAGTGTAGGACGGATTTTACGAAAGTAAACACTTGTTGATTGAAATAAACCTTACAAAGTAATCTTTAACCAAGCGATATGCAATGTTCTCTGTGTTATACTACTTTTCATGCTGACAATTCCTTTGCAGTTGAAAATGTTGGTAACGGTAAAAATTGGACGGATGAAGTTTATAGAAAGAAAACCCAATGTATCAAAGAGCAATACGGTAATTATACCGCTGAAAACGGAATGAAGGTGAGATATATTTAATGCTTTTTCGTTCTTATATGTATATCTTGCATTCGAAGCTCATAAAACAACTCGCGAAATGACAAAGACTTAGAAGTTTTGCCAACTGATATGGCTAAAACTCGAAATATTCTAGAGTTTACCATTACTTCAGAATTTGACCAAATACTTCTAAGTTGGATCGAAAGAAACCTATTAGAGCTAGAAACTACACGAATAATAAAAGCAAAGATTTTTTTAAAAAGTACTCATAAGTCCATAAAATGTTTTAAAACTTCATAGAAAATAAACCGAAACTGATACCAAATTTTACACAACTGAACTAAAGGTAAATTTAATAAATTCTTTTATAGAATGTATAAATGCTTAATGTATCAGGTTCTGCTGATTTGCCATACTTAAGCAACGCTAGAAGAATTTAAGCGTCCTGGCTGAGGCATAAAATGAAATAAATAACGATTATGTCTTTCACGAACACAGTTGCTCTTTATATTTTCAGAGATCATTATTGGAAAATTTTGGAGATTGTAGAGTATTTTGTAGAGTATCTCATTTATAATTTTCTACAGAAATAGGGACCTTTTGAAGAATATCTGAATCAGATGTTGTTCCTAAGGTGGTTTTGATGCCCAGAATGAGGACCTAAGTGTCATCGCATTCTTCGAATTTAATAGTATTTAGAGTTTTTTACCACCGGCGATTCTCAACCGGTGGTATGCGTACCACTGGTGGTATATGAGAAAAAATGGGTAGTACGAAAGAAGCAAAGTATTTAAACTTTTAAATTCAAAAATTAAATACTGAAACATCGTGCTTAAGTTTTTTCTCCAACACTCGTAAAGCTATTTGATCTGAGCTTTGTTCAAGGTCAATAGCCGCTCATAGACTATAGCAAAATATTCCGTTTTTATTTCACAAATATTCATTTAGCCATAGACGTATCAAAATTTATCATAAATGATGTTTTTAAAAGGAGTAATGTAAATGGATGTTGTATTTAATAGGAAATTAATACAAGTTCCTATAAAAAGATAATATTATCTTATTAATTCTTTGTTGATTGCTTTATTAGCATGTCTACACTTCATGTCGCCATAATTTCCGGGCTCATATTGCTCTATTTTCAATTAGAAACATTTTTTACGTCGATTTGCTGTCTCTAACAGCTGGTAGTTTGCTGGTAGTTGTGTTCCTTACTTTTCCACGTCATCTGAGCATATCGTCGTTTGTTTTTGAAGAACTCGTAATATATTGTGCATTTAAATATTTCTGAAAAAATGATAAAACAAACCTAGATTTTCAAAATAGAAAATGGCTAGGATTGCCTAAGCAGAAAAGTGATGATTCACAGGTAATGGATCCAGGAGAATCTACTAGAACTAAGATTATTGAAAAGAAAGAAAAATTATTTATAGAAAATATAATGAAAGTTATTTATCATTCGGGTTTACTCAGAATGGAGATGAAATGAACCGTCAATCTCAATGTGTTGTTTGCAGTGAACTGTTATCTAGTATCTAGTAAAAGTTATCTAGTAAAAGTACGAAACCATTGTTTCTTAAAAGACATCTTGAATCTAAGCATGTTAATTTAAAAGATGCATCTGTAGACAATTTTATCAATTAGGGAAAATTATCGGAATTCAAACATGATATTTAAGTAATGAAAGGTTTTGTTACTTGAAGTGAAAAAGGTGTGGAAGCTAGTTAACTTGTAAATCTAATAATCAGCTCGAGCTTTTTTTTTATCTTAATTTTGGGTTTGTTGAGTGAATGGTTGTTTTTTTTTATTGTTCTTGTTTGGGATGTGTTCATTGTTGGCTGGTTTGTTCGTTGCTGGCTTGGGCCTGCCCCCTCTTCTTTGTCTAATGGCTGGATTTTCTACCTGGGTGGACAGGAGATGCGCCCCAGAATCAATCAATCAGCTCGAGCTAATAATCAAAGAATTGGATAATAATATTTTAAGCTTTTTTCCCCTTTTGGAAAGTTTTTTCTAACCAAAAATAATTTGAAAATAAAAGAAGAATTATTATCCGACATTAAAAATCATTTTCATTGATAAATAATTTCAACATGTATTTTTTCGATGATTATGGAAAATAAAATTGGATTAGAAATCTCTTTTGTTCAAATGTACCTGAAATTTAATCTCGTTAAGAAAAAAGAGCAATTTATAGAAATTTCCTGTGATCGAACTCTAGCCTAAAATTTCAAAAATAGTACAGTTCTTAATTTTCGGCTAATCCAAAAAAGGAATATAAAGCATTTCAAATAAAACTATTAATTTTGATTGGCTTTTTGGGCAACTTTTTGTATAAACATGCATCTTTTTCATGTTATATTTGAAAATTAAATGCAGAACAAAATTAAAAGTGGATCCTAACTTACGGTTAAAGCTATGTGAAATAAGACCAGACATAAAAAATTTGATCTCTCTTAAACAGGCCCAAATTTCGCACTAAATTTTGGAATTAAAGTATTATAAGCTAAATTTTGATAACTAAAACGGTAACAAAACTTTTATCTAATATTTTTATGTGTGCGTATTTAATACAAATAACCAAGAGGTAGTGCAAATGGCAAAATATATTTTTTTAAACATTTATATTGAGAAATTGAAAAATAATCGTTGTAAATTGTAGTGGTGTGCTAAAGTGTTTCAGTTTTTGTTTAAATGCTACGTCCTAGTCCAAAAGGCTGAAAACCGCTGGTCTAAGATGCTACCTTTCACCCTCCTCTACCTACTTACCTCCGGAGTCATTACAACGAGATTAGTAACCTTAACGTTCATATTAACACTTTACACACCAATGTTCCATAAATGGAACATCGATATTAAAATTTTGTAAAACATTACAGTTTTATTCATATTCCTCTGTAAAAATTTTTACATACAGAGGAAATATGGTTTGATGTTTTAGCAGTGATATAATGTTGTTAAAATAAATAATATCTTGGTAAAAAAGCACGTTATTTCAGCTTTTTTCTTACCTTTCCCCAAGCGAAATTAAAAAATTCATATAAAATTAAAAATTCAACAAATGTTTTTTGTAAACCAATGACAGTAATCAAAAATGATCATTTTATAGATAAACAGTAAGTTATCATTGAGAGATGATTATTATTTTTTACTATGAGGTAAGAAATGCGAATGTTCCAGAAAGGGAACATTGGTGTAAAAAGGTGTATTTTTTTCCATACTAAAGTTACTTAGATTACAATGAATAGGAGCACGGAGAAAGATTTTCCAAAAGTGAAAAGTAAGTATCAAGAAAAGAGGATTATGACTTTTGATCTGTTTTTGAGCCCCCCATGACCCTCTCCTCCTCTCCTCCCAAACATTCCCATGCAGATCTGAAGTGTATTACTCACGGCTGCTAAAGAAACGCACGTGGCATTTGTTGACATGTTAGTGGTAGTTTACGATTCAGTTGGAGAGGCTTATACTATCTTGGGGATCACAGATTTACACTATTTTCCGGTTGTTTATATATTTCGTCAATTGATACGTTATACTGATGTCTCATTCAAAACCATTTCAGACTGTTGAAGAGGCACTGGCATTGGAAAAACTTTCAGAAGTTCGCATCTTCCATTCTAAACTGTGAATTGGTGGTCCCCATTTACGGTCATCACTCGGCTAAAATGTTGATCTGAGGAAAACCAATTCGGTTTGGTTATAAAATATGGATGTTGTGCTCCAATAATGACTATCCATATGCTATTAGAATCTACAGCGGAAAAGGTTCTGTAATAGAAAACTCCCTTCTTGGATCTAGAATTGTGTGGGAACTTCTGTCAAGTGTTGAAAACCCAGATAAGCATGAATTTGATTTTGACAACTTTTTTTTCATCCCGTTAATTGTTCATTAAAGAGCTTTAGTGCTTTGGGATTGTCATCTTAAAAGAGCTTTAGTGCTTTGGGATTGTCAGACCGAAAGATGCCCTCTCAGATTTCCAAAGGAAGCTGCAAAATGGCAAACAGGAAATTTCGATTACAAAAGTGATGGACAAGTTAACATTTGACATTGGAAAAACAGTAATGCTGTAACTGTAGCATTCAATTATTAAACACATGAACCTGTCCGTAAAGCTAAGAGATTTTGCCGAGTCCAAAAAAGAAAATTAATATTTCTCAGACCAGACCTATGCTTAGAAGCAAAAAATGGTACTGGAATCTATTTAGCAAGGCATTAAATATGGCTGTTGTTGCTGGATGGATTTTACATCACATTTCACAAAGGTAGAGAAGCAGAACTACCATATCTCAATTTCAGGAGAAAAGTAACTATGTCTGCTTCACATGAGACCCCTCAAAAATTTATTCAGTTCCTGGACCGCATGCAAATAAGTCTGAATCTTTGAGACAATCAGGTTTACATTATGTGCCATCAATAGAAGGACGTTGCACTGTATGCCAAAAAAAAAACACTAAAAAATGTTTCGAAGGCGAGAAACGACTGCATGAGAAATGCTTTCCTAACTACCATGGACAGTAGGAAAAAAGACTGAGGACATAAAATTAAAAAAACAATTATTATTTGTTACCTTTATTTCTTGTTCCAAAATGTGTTGGTAAAATTTTATTTTTCCTTCTATTATTTAGCTTTTTGTTTATATGATTTCTGCTCTGTGAATTTTTGTATCAAGATTATTTCTTACTTTTTCATTCTACAACTCTTTTCCTGTTTCAGTATACACAGGTGTGCAAAAATTAAGGACGAGACGGTTTTTTCAATATAACTTTGTACAAAAGCTTTCCAAATCAACACATTTAATAACGTAAGATCCCCCATACGTAAGGACATGAGTAATGTAAGCAACACTTACTAAAAGAGAAATCAGAGGGATAAAAAGAAGCTTTATTGAAAAAGTAGCATGGAGCGCAATGCGACTGAAGGCCGAAACATCCCTGTGATGGGTGTCCAGCAAGAAACATCCGGTCTTTAATAGGGGATATGATCTCCCATGACTGCTAGGCAGGTTTCACATCATTTGTGCATGCTGGATATGTATTTGTTAATGAGCTTGTTGAGACACTGCTGCTCGTTCCTCTTGTAGCAGCAATCGCAGTTTCGGAATCGTTACTGGCGATACGTTACGTGCTGCTACGGGTCTCCCTAGTAAGTTCCGTACATGCGTGACGGGATTTAGATCCAGAGACCTTGCCGACCAATCCATGTGTTCAATATCTTCACTCTCCAACAGCTCTTCGACAGTAACTGCGCGATGAGGTGGAGCGTTGTCATCCATGAAGAGGAACTGAGGATCCATAGCCCTTGTGAAAAGATGCATGTAAGGAAGAAGAACCTCGTTACAATAGCAGTCCCAGGTGACGAACCTCCTTGGGAGATATGAAGGTCGGTCCGGCTACCAAGCATTATGTCTGCTCGAACGAGAACTCCGCGACCTCCAAAACAGTCCCTTTTGATGATGTTGAAGGGGTTATTGCGTGTTCCCCGCTCTGTCCAGATGTGTATGTGTCTAGAATCGCAACTCAGACTAAATCTGCTCTCATCTGTAAAGAGTACTCGTCCCCATTCATTGTCTCTCCAATTCCGGTGTTCCCGGCACCACAGAGAACGCCTTCTCCGATGGGCAGGCGTTAGAGGTACACACCGTACAGGGCGTCGTGCAAACAGACCACCACCGTGCAGTCTTCTGGCCACGGTAAAACGCGATATCGGTCGTCCAGTCGCCTGTGTCGTGTGTCTAGCGATTTCTCCCGCTGTCTGCCGCCTGTTTCTTCTGGCCTGTAAGGCAATATACCGGTCATCTGCGGGTGTGGTTCCTCGTGGACGACCACTACTAAACCCCCGGATAGCTGTTCCTGTAGTTTGAAATTGTCTCCAAAGTCGTGAAACGATGCTGTGAGCAATTCCGAACTCTGCAGCCACACTTGTCACACTGCGGCCTTCCTCCAACTTCCCAATGATTCGACCTCGGGTAAAAGCATCCAGATGTCGTCTAACAGATTGATTATTCGCCATTTCTCGCTGAGGCAGCAACTCGGTGTGATTTTAACTGCTATACGGCGTGCAATCTCTTTGCCAGAAATACTGATCTTACACCGACAACATGCTTTATACTACTCAGACACTCCCCCATTACGTCTACCTGCATATCTGCGCATGTGCTACCGTACATCACCTTACTTAATCTCCTGATTGGTCTTTCTGTCCGCTCTGCCTCTTCGTTCAGCTGATTTGCTAATTTTTCGACTTCGTCCTTAATTTTTGCACACCAGTGTATATTGCTAACAATTATTATAAAATTCGTTTTATAAATTACTGCTTATCAACTATGTAACGTCGTTTTAATTTATTGGAAAAGCTTTTTTCCTGTGGAAACTTCATTTCTTCTCCCATGAAACTTTGGTGGAGTAGGTTTCCATTTCTATGTGTGTAGCCTGTTTATTTTTCTGCTTAATCTGTGTTATTTCCGAATAACGTTTAGAAATTCACTTACTAAAAAAGTTGCGGACAAAAATATAGTTTCGAATTTCAGTGTCATTAATCATACTTTATAAAATAGTATAAAAAAGTAACTGTTTCCCGCCAATGTTTCATTTATGGAACATGTTTTAAATCATTAAAAAATTAAAATTTTTGTCCTTTCTTCATAATTTATATATTTGAGTTTTAAATCGATTTTTCATGACATAAAATTTATGTTACCTTCGGATCATAGTGTGGCGTTTAAAAGATTAAAGAATAACCCTTTGTAATAGAATTTGTTTTTTTATTTCCTATCTCATTTTTACAATGGAAATGAAACTGAATATCATGTTTGGCCTGATTCTCCACAGTTAAGAATTTCTTAATATTTTTTATATTTCATAGTCGCTTCTTCCAATTTCTGAATTAAAACGTATCGAAATTTGTTGTCAAATAATATTCAAGAAATATGGCAAATCACAACACCGAGACTAGACAATCAGCTTTGATGGACTTAGATCCGATTTAGGATGATTACATAATTTATTTGCTGTAAGGAAAAACATTAACGCCAATACAAGTTTGCCAAGAATTATAAATCGCAATAGAAATCTCTAGAAATCGAGTTTTGAAAAGCATGTATTACAAAAACTGATAGGTTAGAGCCAGAAAATTTTTCTTGAATACAGTGCGTTGGTGAAGTCGACGAGATTTGTTTATTAAAAACAATATTCGAATTAGTGCCAAAATTATCTAGCAAAATGTATCAATGTCAATTGTGAAAGTGAAAAATAAGACTTTAATTTTGAAAGAGTAAAATTAATTTTAGTAAGTGAAAAAATAAAACTTTAAAATTTATATTGAAACATTTGTACCTTTTGCAGCTAAACGTTGTTAAGACGCTATCCGAAAATATAGCTGACAACGGAGGCTTGAAAATAGCGTATCTGGTAAGAAATGTATTTGAACTAAAAAAGAAATAAGATTTATAGTTTAAGACTATGTAACTAAACATAATTACCTCTGCTCCAGTACAAATGAGTATACATAAAATAATGTCTCAGTTTCACTGGTGTAGTATAAAAGTTAAATTTAGACTATTTACAAGAAATCATGCATCAAATTGAATGTAAACTAACCTAGTATTTCTCATACATGTTCAGCATGTGCGTCTTTAGTTGTACGGCGCGACTCCGACCTATAGTCCAATTCTTCCCACACATTGGTTAACAAGTCCGGAGTAATGGAAATAATAGCATCTTCAAGTCTGTGTTTCAATTCTGAAAATCATTAAGTAGCGGCGGAAGCAGACACGATCTTTTATAAAGCCTTAAAGGAAAAAATCGCATGACTTTAGGTGAGATAAACGTGGAGGCCAGTGAAAAAGAGCTCTGTCGTCTCGATCATTATGATCAATCCAAGGGGCAGGGACTTCGACGATCAACCACTCCCGTACAAAGAGATTCCGATGGGGAGGGGCTCCATCTTGTTGCCAAATAATGTTGACAGGTTCACTCTCTATTACTTTGGAAAAGAGCCGTTTTTATAACATAACTTGATAAGTCACTTATGTTAGGGTAGCTTCAGCGAAACAAAATGGTCCAGAAACTTGACGTCGGAAAACACGCAGAAAACATTTAATTTTGGAGAACCTCTTTAGTGTTCTATAACTGCATAAGGATGTTCTGACCGCCACATACGAACATTATCGATATATACCTTTCCAGTCAGATAAAAAGTCATTTCATCATTGAACATCACGCGATCAGAAAGTCATTCAAACACTTCACTTTCAAAGTTAAAACGTACACCACAGTGATCTAGTTTTAAAGCACGTAACCGTAACCGGTATGGATGCATACCGGTTAGTAAACGTTTTCTTAAAAGTAAACGATTTTAAACGATAACTAAACGTTTTCTTAAAATCTTCTAAACTACCTTCTTTGGCAATTGAAATTCAAGACTTGATTTCGTAACCGATTTCTTAGTTTTGCGAAGATAAGGTTTCCAACTTTTATTTAAAAATGAAAAATTGTGTTCTTGTTGTATTTGAAATTAATTTTGTCTTGGATATGCGAAGCATATTACACACTATTTAGGAATTTATTAATGAAATAAATCTTGAGTAAAATAATATGAATGTTTATCAGTTATATGAATTAAGATCATGTGAAGTATTGTAAATTATATGAAACATATCAATTGGAAATGAAGTGATAAATTTCCTCTTATTTTTCAAACCCGATGCTCAAAACTCTAAAATTAAAACAAATATCGCAAAGAATTTATTTTGTGACCCGTACCATATCTTCTGTTTCGAACTGGCAATTTTATGATAATGAACATATGCATGTGTAGCATGTCAACATGTTTAATTACATTTTCTTGTTTTTTATATAGGCTTATCAAAGGTGGGTAAGAGATCATAAAATCGAGTCCTCTCTTCCGGGACTGGATTACACGAAGAACCAATTGTTTTGGATAATTGCAGCACAAGTAAATTTTTTAATTCAATTGTGTAGTTATTTCAGGATCATTTCACTTTTGTTAAAATATGTTTCGCAATTAGTAAGGAAATATAAAAGTGTTAACAAAGTGGATTTGCGTAAAAGGTTTTGAAGTTCTCCCATATTTCCTTCCTTACACGATATTTCCTAAAAGGAAAATGGGAATAGAACAAACGAGAGGAATAAAAAAGGCTTTTAAAGAAATGCTTATTCATTTTAACTGAAGAATTTCGATATCTTTAAGAATTCAGTTAAAAACGCTGCATTATTTCTATTAATCTGTACAATTTAAATCCTCCTTTCCCTTTTCCAAAGCTACTTCCATAGCTCGAGCTTCAACCACTTTTCTTAAAGGATTGAAGCATTTGAAGACGACTACGAACAAATAAAATTTATGATACGCAATGCAGATTATGAAGAGATGTTCTATCTATTTTGTAACAACATTTAAGAAAGAAATAAGTTTGTTTACTCAAAATTAAACAAAATGTATTTGAGAATTTTGGTAACCAATATAAAAATTTTAGAGTGTTGTAGGATGTTTTTTCGTTCTCGACATATGCAGAATTGAAGTAATTCCTTCAATCTCTCTACATGCATTGTAGATATGGAAGAATTTCTGTAAGTTTATAATTCCTACACAAACATTCCTACACAGTTATTCCTACACAAACATTAAAGGCCGTTTATTAACTGTCACCCACATTGTTGAGCAATATTACAAAAACACACAATAACAGAAGTATTCCTCATTTCCTGCTACAATATTGGAAGAAATCAAATTTGCTTTGTCTGTTCATTACCTCAAAATGTGTACTTGGTTACTTCTTCTATCTGATGCAATTTTATTCTGTATACAGAACTTTTGAATTGCTCTCAACAAGATGTGTGCTTAAGATAAATATTCTCTTTCGCGTTAAATCTTTAAACTTTCTGAGTTGCACTTCAAAGTGGGAATTCCAGTACCAGCTGAGAAAAGGGCAAGATTCAAATCCAGATTATTGTAAGCACCGACAGGTACAGAACCAAAATTTGCATTATTTGATTCGATTGATACAAAATTTACATTATTCCAGTTTTCCATTATGCCCTTATGGATATTTGCCAAAACTGTGATCGTGGATCTAACTTTATTCAAATGGAGTTTGAATACGGACAAAGCAGGCATTTGAACATCAGCTTATTTGAACAAATTATGAGCTCAATAATATCTCTATTAAAAACAGAAAAAAAGGATGATTAAAAGTTTAAAACACGTTTCGTCATGCTTTCATATATTGAGCTACTTTTTGCTTATTATTGTCCCCAATATTTTAAAATTATTTATTTGGATGTCACATCTTGGCTGATATATCCGTATATCGCTGACCCATCACATTTGACTGAAGGCATTATGACCCACAAATAAATACTTGCACATTAATAATTTTTAACTTAAAACAAAACAAAAACAGAGGGGCAAATAATATCAGTCATATTGTTGATGCCCAAATGTAAATTAAATGCGTGAAAAATATAAAATGTGTTAAAAAATAGTATCTTCCATGTTGTTCCTTGCTTCTCGTCATACAGACGAATTCTTTGTCTATGAAATACTTCGTCAGCCTTGCTGTATACACTGAGTGCCGAGAAATATGAATTTCAGGCATAAATCATTGTTATTGATCATAAAAGATGTGAACATCGCATTCTACTCACTGGTCAGATGTATCTGAAATATACCAGAGCATACTTGAAATGTACGAAACCATCGACCGTCAAATAACGCGCTTTAGCAGCAATTCCTGATGACCACTTCATTTAGAATTCCGCTATAATAATTTACGATTGAGTGCCGAAATTTCCGTCAACGGTCGTCGGGATAATAGGTAAGTACTTACCATATTTCTCATTTAATGCGAGTAAGTAAATTGGTCTCATTCCTACTATACGATAATTAAAGCAGAATCCTAAATCAATGTAAAAGCAATGAATGTAAAAGCATGCATTAAAATTATTGAATTTTCCGCTTACAAATCACATTATTGAATCGGGATGATTCACTCAAATCTGTAAACCACACAGAATCAGTGTGATTCTTCAAAACGTCAGTGAATGGGGATGATTCATTCAAAACTGCATAGAATCAGGATGATTCTGCAAAACTTCAATCAATCGGGATGATTCGGCCAAGAATAGAATCAATGTGGTTTCATTCAAACTCCGCGGAAGAAAAATGATTCATCCAACAGCACAGAATCAGGATGATTCTCTTTAAACTTCATTGAATCAGTAAGTTTCTCTTAAATGAGTTGAATCAAAATGATTTTTGACAGATTCACTATCTGGGATTTGATTTCCCCTGGTTCGAAGCAGCAACTGAATTCTTAAGAACCGGATAAATCATTCCGGTCCCAAAAGTTTAGCTGCCATATTAATCAGGGAGCCGTGTATCTTAACATTGTTAGCTTCTGTTGTTTTATGTCAGTTACTATTCTTTCTAAAAATATCTTTTTAACTTTATCTTTCTGTTTCCATTTATCATCTTAAAAAATCTGTCTTGCCGTGGCAGTGCGTTTGAAAGCTGCGAGATTACGCAACTTCCTAGTTAAAAGTTTGTAAGATCAAAGCCGATCGTAAAAGTCTATGATTACCCTCACTGCTTTTATCCAACTACACAGAAGGATTATGATATGTCTGAATGATGAATTTATGAGGAGCATCTAGGTAGAGTTTTAACTTTTGCATTGCATAAATAATGGCAGCACACTCCCTTTCCACCGTATTGTACTTCTGTTCAGTAAGTAAAATGTTTTTGCTAAGAAACATTAGATACTCTTCACCATTAGCTTTTATCTGTGACAACACAACACCAATATCGATATTTAGAGCATCGCAGTGACCGATAAATGGTTAAGAAAAGTGTAGACGGCATAAGACTGGATTTCCTATTAACCGTTTTGTGATTTCATCAAAAACGTTTGGTAATCATCAGTCCAATTTATGGCTAACTTGCAGCATTTTTCTCTTAACACATCTGTCAGTGGTGTAGAAATCGCAAACAATTTATAAATATACCTTCAGTAATATCTCGTAAGTCTTAAAATGATCTTACCTGTGTTTTCCTCGTAGGTTAGGAAAGTCTTTTATGGCTTGGACTTTTATTTCTTCCTGCCTACTTTAACCTTGTCCTACTACATGATCTAGGTATTTCGCAGTCGTTTGGGCAGCTGACATTTCGAAGCCTTAGTATGTAGTTTAGCAACTTTCAATTTCTCCAAGGCAATTTCTAGGTGTTTCAAATGTTCTTCTCAGGTTATTTAGGATATTGCAACATAGTCAATATATGGTACACCAAATTCCTCACAGTGTTTTAATAGTATTGCCACCAAACGGACAAAATTATGTGGCACATTTTTAGCCCAAATATAACCCGAAATTTAAGAGTGTGAAGGTACCATAATTTGTCAAAAAAGCAGCGTAACTTTGGGCTCTCTTAGTAAGTGGGATTTGCCAGTAACCTCGAGTAAGATCTAGAATAGTTACATGCTGGCAGATTCCTTTGTTACGTTTATTATTATACGAATACGTTTTAAATAAAGATGATCTTCAAATTCATGAGTGCCTGTTGCTCAGAAGAAATCATCAATTCCAAACTCATTTTCATTATAATAGTCTTTGTCAATACCAACTGACATTTTTCTCCTTCTCTCTTGCACACATGTAAATATATGTCACATGTATATGTCAATAATACTGGCAAAAATGGTAATAGAAATAGGGGTTTGTAATTGAGCTAAAAAGTTCAGGAAATAAACAATGAATTCATATATTACATTTTATATCAATTCTTTTGCATAGAACATTTATCTGTTGATAATACTCGAATAATGAATGTTACTTCTCTAAGATTCTTATTACAAATCGTTGCTATCAAAATGGTTCCTGATTTAGGACCAAAAAAGCTGTGAGCATAAAACGGCAGATCTTAAATTCTTACGAAACCGATAAACGGATGTATTGCTTTATTAATAATTGATTCAAACTGGCCTAACAGGCATAATTTCCTAAATTTTCTCTCATATATACAACGGAGAATACTGTAAAACATCATATGAAGATTCTGGTTTAGGAAAAGGGCACAGTTTCTACCATATGATACATAACTCTTATTTATAGCAATAAGTGAGCATTATCAAGTAAGCGGGTGTCTTCTTTTGTGTATTCTTTATACACAAATGCGAGTCATTTTGTGCGCCCTTTTTCCGTAATGAATACATATGCTTCATTTGTCAGCACAGGATAAAAAAATTTTAATACATAAGTAACAATTATACTTAAACTGTTTGTTTTGAAGACAAATGTTTAAGTCGAATAATTTAGTATGGTGTATTTAAAAAAGAAACTATTCAAAATACCTGGAGCAAAGGAGATATTTAAAACGTTATTGAGCAAGTAAAAATAAAATACAGCAGTATTATGAGTTCTGTTACAAAACGCATATGCTGATAGTGAAGAAATCTCTCTCTATCTGCCTGTTACTTATGAACGCGACTAGTATTTCTTAGCTTGTAAGAAAAAATTCATACTGAGCATCATCCTTTCAAATTACCGTCTCCGCATAAGGTATAACACAAGTAAAATCTCAAATCATTATCTTGAAGAGGTTATCACTGTATCTGAAATTTGACCAATGTTTATATATTAAAATATTTTCTACTGTAAATATATGTAGATATATTTATTAAAATTATTTTAGGGATGGTGTCAGAGTTTAACACAAGAAGATATCTGGTCATACATAAATTACGCAAAATATCCACCATTTAAATTTAGGTAAGTGAAATATGGATCCTTTAAGTAATAGATAAATTTACTTAACAAATTTTATACTCATATTCATCATCAAATATTACGCTTCTAATGCGAGTATATTGAACTTTCCTTCGCTGTTTCTGATCGTTTGGAATATATGATGTGCGGTTTTCGTTAAATGAGTAGTTCAAATAGAAACCTATTTTGAAAAAAATAATTACTTGGATAAACCATTTTCTGTATAAAAATATCTAAAGTAAATTCTCTCTTCCAGAGTGATAGGCGCAATGTCTAATAGACCAGAATTTTCTGAGGATTTTAATTGCACACCAGGGTCACTCATGAATCCAATAAACAAGTGCGAAGTCTGGTAGGAAAGACAACTGAAACAATTCATTATTTTATAGAGGATATTCTGATGTATTATTATTGTTTTCTGGTATTACTGATGCAAATCTAAAATGAGTCCACGTTTGTCAGAATAATTTTTATTTAAATAAAATGCTGAAACATATTTATTTATTATTTGTATCATCTTTTTATTGTTAACATGTAGTGGATTTTTTCTTCCGATACAAAACATTTCTTAAAAATTCGAATGCTTAAAGTAACAAACTTATTTATAGCAGAAAACATAACAGCAAAGAAACATCTATCTCACAAGATTAGTTCATTCAACAGGATAAATGGACCTTCATTGTCCATTTATGGCTTAGCTGAGACGCTAAATCAACCCAGTACATGGTTTTCCCGTTACTGCTGTAAAGTAAGGAAATGTGAATTTTAAATGAATGAAAAATATGAATTTTAGAAATTCTATGGTACACGCTTTCTCTTTACACATCTCAGTGCACGAAAAATCAGTTTTATCTAATTCTTATACTTGTGATATGGAAAGAGTATTGATATCAACAGTGGTGTTTTACAAGTTGTTTTCATTACTATTTATCAAGTACCTACAAAATCTGCATTGCCACTAACGCATGCAGATTTTATTATTTTTACAGCAGTTATTCGAATCTATATTTATTCCTTTTTAATTTCTTGTAAATTGCAAATTTTGTACTAAAACGTATTCGAAATAAACTCTGCCTTATCTTCGCTTTTGATTCATATTATAGATATTTTTTTATATCGTAAAGCTATGAAGCGTAAAACTCGAGCAAGTACATAAATTACTAGCCAATGTTAACTGTAGCTTATGACAGTTTATGTGAAAAGCTGCCTTTTCCCTTGTGATTACTTGCGCCATTCCTGTTTAAGTGATTTTGGAAGGAAATATGTACTGGCCACAGTCGACATCGGGTCCCATTCCGTGGTAGCTGATAACTAACTCATTTTATAGTTGGCCACATAGCGTATGCCCGACTTGCAGCGTCTATTACCGTCAAGGGATAGTATAAGCGAAAACAAATTACTCTGAAATTTAAACACTAATGCGGGAAACAAACTCATTCAGTGCTCTTCCACAAAATAAGAAAACTTTGCACCAAAGTACACTAGACGATTCAACAATCAAAACTCTTCAAATAAACTTGCAATGTACGAAATTAATCTCCTCTCAGCCGGCCAAATTTATAAATGAAAACTCTCAAGATTTGATTTTATCGCAAAACCTTATTGCATAAAAGGTATCCTGAGCTCAGCCTCAAGCGTCTGGATCATTTTTCAAAGCACCCCGGATAACAAGAAATACTCAGTCAAAGCTGTTTTCATCTGCATCAACAAAGAACGGAATCCAGTCCTAATAAAAGCGTAAAGAGATGCAGCCATCATTTATCTCAATATTCAACACGATCAACTCCTAATAACGTCGTTCTTGATCTTCAGTAGCAGACTTTTGAACCTGCAGCAATTAGGAAACTTAATAGAGAATTCCTCAACACCTCGAAAATTAATAGCGGGTTACTTTAATACCCGTAACTGAATACCGAAATAACAACACAACAATAGCACAGATGATCTACTGGAAGACTTTATTTCTTTTAAGAACATTTGTGTACACAATATTAATAAAGCCCCTCCCTCTTTTCAAACAACTTCAGGCAGAGGATAACCTCATCTGATTCTCTTAGCTCATCACCTTTGCAATGGTATCTTCAATTGAAAATTTTTTGAACAGGAAAAGGAAGAATCCCTATCTGGTAATAAAAACCTAAGCTTCGAAATTAGGTAAGAAAGTGAGCGAGAATATCACTCTTTTAGAATCACATACAGTGACAGCAAAAATTTATTCAACTCTTCAGTAACTCCATCCCGAAAATGCACAGAAGTATCAAAAACCTAAACACTTCTCAAGGAACCAAATCAGCTACACACGCTCTTAAAAACTTCATGCAAAAGACCTGGAATGAAATCTTCAAACAATGGAATAACCACATTCAAGTGAACTAGTGAATAACCAAACTAAATGAATGCGTCAAGAAACAGAACCAAAACATCCAATAGAAATATGAAATACACTACTTCAAAAGAAGAAAGAGAGCATATTTAGATTATAGAAAGCAAAAAGCTATTTATAAAGGTATTGGTGTCAGGTTGGCTGGAGTCATAAGTGTCCTTTACAATGTAAAAATAATTTATTGCAATGATTAAATTACATACAGACGTAACACAATTTTAGGACTTATACAGAGCAAGGATCTGATACAACCTAACAAATTCATCACCTAGCCCTTACTGAAGTCTTTCTCTGGCTACTCACCAGAGAGCACCCTAGTTGCTAAAGTGCATCATAGTTTATATTAACAGCAGAGTTTATATCAAAAGATTGGTAAAAAGAGAAATAATAGAAGCCAAAAAAAAGATTTGGAGAGTAATCTGAAGGAACTATATTAAACCCTAAGGCACTGGTCTCACACTGGTGGACAGCGAACAGGTTGCGGCCTCTGAAGCAATTTTATGCAGCTCGAGAAGACATTCCAATTATATATTTGCTGCAATTATGGTGTTGTAAAGATTTAAATATTTTAGCTTTTTTGAAGTCCGAGTTTACATTGTTTTAATTTTCATTTAAAGATAATATAAATAACGCACCAGAAAATTTATAAATAGTGCTAATTAATTAACCGTGTAATATAAATCGTATTGAAAGATTTGAAG
This sequence comes from Stegodyphus mimosarum, assembly GCA_000611955.2. NCBI lineage: Eukaryota > Metazoa > Arthropoda > Arachnida > Araneae > Eresidae > Stegodyphus > Stegodyphus mimosarum. The sequence goes on from KK114740.1 coordinate 129,665, forward strand.
ACACAGAGTTTACTAACTTTTATTCATACTTATGAAAAAACAAATAAGCTCAGTTACGAATATTTGCACTAATAGTGAATAATCCCTTTGTTCAGGAATACATTTATATGTGAGGAGCTTTTATCAAAGTTGAAAATTAATAAGAAAAGAACCCTATGGACTGATCAGGATCTAAACTTTGTTAAGATAATTTCTAAATCCTAGTAATTTTTCTCCAAGGTTTTATCACAACTTTATCAGAATGAAAATGCTATGAACTGATAAGCTGAAGTAACAAACAGATAAGGTTTTTACATACAAATATTCATATTTTTATTTATATGTGGAAGAAGAATTTAATATGTAAAAGAAAAAGACTAGGTTGCTATTATTTATTCTCCCGTTTTGTCCCAGATCGTAAATTGTCTATGAAAATTTCAAAAATTTTCGTAATTTTTTTATTTTTAGTTTAAACCAATGTAAGTTATTTAATGCTTAAATTAAACACGTTAGAAATATTTGAAAACAAAAATTCACTCAATTCGATACGTGAAAATCCGCATTTAAAAGAGTTCAGAGCATTCCAAATTTCGAGGAAGACTAATTTTTTACTCTTAAAGAAATGCACAACATAATTAAAGTTCTTTCAAATAAAAAGGCACCAGAACTGGGCGGGATAAATAAGACCTCACCTTTAATACTTACAGATTTATTCAATAAACGTATTAACCAGGAGTCTTCTCCGATATCCTCAAGACAAATCATATCATTCTTGTCAAACCTCGAAATTAACAGAAACAAAATACTAACGTAAAAAGAATAAAGCTTGTAAATAAATTGAAAGTTTTTGGAATTACAATAGAAAAAGACTCAACTGGACAGAATACCTTCAAGATATAAAAATAAAACTTAAAAAAAAGCTTTCTCCATGACAAGAAGGAGGGGATATGATGTGTGTTTAAATCTTCATATTTTATACCGTGGTCTCACTGTTCAACACAGTGGTAAAAAAATGTTAATTATGGAGCTGCTATCTGAGCAGTTACTATGACAGAAAGGAAGAAGAAATATCTCCGTGCCATTCAACGACCTCTTCTCCTAGACCTGAAGAAAGTTTCCGCAACATTTCTAACGTTGCACTATGCATCCCTCCGAAATACGTTTTTTTATATCTTCTGTCAGAGTTACAAACTCTTGAAAACATAATATTACATTTACAATTTTAAAACTTCGGTTATTTCAGCTTATGTATCAAGTTTCCTTATACGGACTAACTTACAATTCGAATAATTTTGAATTACCGACCGCTCCTTATTTTCGGTAACCTGATTCTCCTAACACCAAAGTTTACTTTAGAGAAATTATAATATTAATACATTCACAATAGCATTTATAGATGGATCAAAAATAGATGTGGGGTCAGCCTGTATTTTCTATAAAGACGAAAAAATAAATTTGTCCTGGATACGAAGCCTATTCCCAGAAAATAGAGTTTTCAAGCGGAAATTTTAGCAGTTTAAAAGACATAGAAATTGCAATTAATATTAAATACAGTCAGCGCACATTTCAGTAAGATTCTCTTTCTTTCTTACATGTATTAGCGAATTTCAAACATTCTTTTCCAATGGCAGAAATCCTTCATCGTCTCCAGGAGAAGAGTCAAATTAAAATTTTTCTTGGTTGGCTGAAAGCATACGCAGAGAATAAAGGAAAAAAAGAAAACCACGGCCTTGCTGAAGATTCAACTATGACATCTAAGTCCAAAGATATGAACTTCAAATAGTATAAGTTATACCTAAAAAAACAAGCACTAAGGAATAAATTCAAATCTGGCAGAACGAAGAGAACTCTGTTCCCCAAAGGTAGGAGAACACATGATTTTCTCTGATTTTTCTTCAAAAGAGGATCTCCAGAACAGTACCTGTTCTCATGCCCATTGATATGAACACATCACAGCTCTAAATCAACTACAAACGGACCCCAGTTCGAAAATGTATCATAAATAATCCAAAATGTCATCATAAAATCAGCGATGTTTTAAAATGCCTGTTATAACAAGGGCGAGATATTTGTAAGAAATAATTGTTACGATAAAGTCTTCATATTAGTATACAAATTCTTCTAAGTAATAGCTGCATGAAATTGTTTTGGATAGTTTGCACTGAACTTCTATAGCATACTTCACTGGATCCGTAGCATTTCGGGACAGAACCTCTATCACCATATGGTGAAGACCTGATGTTCCGCATACTTTTTCCTTTCCTGTTTTCTACACTTTAATCAAAACATGTTTCTTATTTAAAGATTAATAATTCCTGATTGTATTATATCTGTACCCCAAACATGTGCTTAATTCTAGAAATTTATTACCTGACCAAGATTTTTCACTAAGTACAAACTTCTCAGCCGAGATTTCTCTAGTAAGAAAATCTGCGGCGTTATCTTCAGAACCCCCAATGGCACCAATCACTCGATGCAAACTTTCCTGAACTTTCACATCCAAGACAATGCAAGAATCACTGCAAAATGCTATCCTTCAAATTTTATCCTTGAAAACACTCTTAAGAGTTTCCATTCTAGTGCCTATCACCTCCAATACTTCCCTCTCTACAACCTGTCGCCGTAGCCATTAGTTCCAATCCCTGCAGCGACAGTTTTTTTAACGGCGGTACTTTATTCTTCGACGTTATAAAGGACACTATTCTCATAATATTTACAATAAACAACTGCTCCTACAGCATTTGGTGAAGCATCTCAAAACACATGTCCCTCCATTTGCTCGATTATACAATACAGCAAACTTTATCTGGGACAATGATGTAGATTATAAATGGTGGAATCAAACCAATAGAATCAAATATTCGTGCCACTGTCTGTAAATCTCTTACTGTTTTGCAATGTTTTTCAGGATTACATCACACTCTTCATATTCAACGACAACTCGTCTTAATCAGGATTCCAAATCAAACCCAAGACTTTCAACTGCTGAACTACCATTATCTCAACGTCATTTGCTATCCACAGGTTTTTGAACTCTCCATTAACCGACCTCAATTTTCTCAAATTAAACCTACCACACTTTAATAATGATACCGAATCCGACGATAACTCAAGTGACTTACCCACACTATTTCCACAATAATCAAGTTCATATCTCTCATTCATGATTAAATATTTCTCAAGTATTCACCAATCAATACTTTATCAAGTAGATTTAATACTTCGTTTACTTTAATTCCTAAAGCACCCAGCTTCCACAATACTTGGACGTCTGAAGCAGCTACACAAGAATTCACTGACACTGCAATCTTAATATTAGGCTTGTAATAAACATCTTCTCTGTAAAGCAAATCCGGAAGTCGTCGCCACGCAAGTCATTTTTTGACTATTTTTTCGAAAAAAGAGACTTTAATAACCTACTAAAACACATCTGCCCAAATTATTATCCCAATGTTTATATCACTTTCATAACAGTCGGCTAAAATTAATCCGCCGGTGTGCATCATATTCTGTACTTCTTCATGTGGAGTAAGAACAGACACCGCTGTAATAGTGTCGCCCGCTAACACTTCAGTTGTAAAGTGATAAGGGTTATATCATCTAGCTAATTTTAACTCTGTTACTTAATGTAATTTCTCATTAGGCTTTGCTGAGCCAAAGGGAAAATTTGACAACCTACTTTTTCTTAAGCAGTTTGCAAGGGACTTTTACACCAACTTCGTTCTGAGCCATTATGGCATCAAATTCACGCGATTTTATGGAATTTTGTTTTAGCAACACGAATATGCACAGCAAGTGAGTAATAACACAGATGGCTTATATATTGGGACTGACCTTGAATTACAGATTTGTAAAAGCCCAAGGAGTAATAGGGCAAGTTCAAAACGTATGTGAGTAATAGCGGAGATGGCGTACGTGTTGGCCTTGAAAGCGAAAAATTATACCGAGTTTGTATAGTGACAGTGGTATTTATTTTAGAAAGAATTTTATTTTCCTTGGGAAAATGAATCATATGATGATAAGCTTTCCCACAGAAACAATTTCTAGTTGTACACATTTTTATGTTACACTATGAAGCAAAACATTTGAAACAAAAATTATTTTCGTTAAATTGTACTTAATTTGTCCTTCTTCTTAGTCCTTCTTTAAAGACTTACTTTGTCTTTCTTAATAGGCGGCGTTCTCATCGCGCCATGTATTTTCAATTTTGACTTTTGTTTGTGGCAACAGATGTTAAAAAAAAAAGCAGAATTCGATGCTCCATGAAAATATCAACATCTCAAGAATTCTCGTACTGCATAAAGTCTGTATCTTATTTAATTTTACGTGTTTATATTTCGTGTCAAAATTCAAGGGTTTCCAGGTAACTGTAAGAAAATTCAAGGTAAGCTATTTAATGATTATTAACTACTGAACTTACCACCAGCCAATTTAGTCTGATAGTTTCAACTCGCTCGTTTATTGGAAACCTTTTTAAAATCAGAGCAATATTGTAACACGTGATTTTGATTAGTTTTACGCAAAATATGTGTATGAATTTTTAGTCTACATATGTCTACATTTGAAGCATTTTTTAAACTATAATTGCGATATTTCTTATCATAATTTCTCTCAACTCTTTTTATTATCGTTACCTGAAAATGGTTTTGCAAAATGAGGATTTTTGTTTTTGTTTACCTTTTGATGACAAACGAATATCGCATTACCGACTTAAAGTTTGGGGTTCCAACAATATCTCTCCTTGTTTAACTGTTGTATGGGACTGAAATAATTTAAGCATTTGCAGCGTCAGCTGAAATTCTGAAATTCCGTAAAAATCATAGACTTCAGTTTATCGTAATCATTAATATTTTGTTCCTCTACATATAACATTGAATTAGAGATATTTTCCCTTAGAATATTTAATAGGATTTGTGCTTTTTAATCTTCGGGTATTTTTTTTTGTCCTAAAAGCCCTTTCAATTGATCGAAAAAAATTAAAGGTTTCTGTTTTATTAGGTACTGAAACTGTTAATATTGTTGCACATTTAATCACATTTTCAATATTTAAATTTGGGGGTGCGTCTGAACATTTTGATTTTGTGGCAAGGATTCCGTAGCATCATTAGCTAATGCAAATTCCTTCTCTAACTGAGAGAGTTTTATGTTTTTAAATCTAATTTCATTTTCTGATTTTTGTCGCTCAGTTTGTATTTTTTTCTTATAGAATATTATCAATAAAAATTTACACAAATTCAACATCACTCGCATAATCTTCTGAACTCTCTGTCAGTTTCCAAAGTAATTATTTTCGAGCTCCACTTGGAATTAATATTCCTAAATCCTCCTCCACGAACGCCAACTCGCCCTTTTTTAATAATTTAGGTGACTTAGGCCTCATCTTAATTAAAAAAGAACCCTGAATTGACAATTAGAACACACCGAGTACAAAAAATTCGCTTAGAACTGAACACAAAAACTGTCAAACCAAATTATCAAAAAAGAACACCTGAATACATAATACTAATAAATAAGATTTAACAATAAAACCGGTTTTTATCAAACACATTAAATATGCACTCAAATTAACATAAATATTTTCCTCCAATACACAAAAATGCAAACATATCTAAGCATTACATCTTTAGAACACAGCTCTAAAAAAGTCGGATAAAAATTAAATATCTCTGCAAAATACTTCAAAGATTTTGCTAGAAAACAATAATACTTTTTATACGGTTCTTACTTCCAGTTTTGAATTTTTAACTTATATCATTTCATTTATTTCTGACATTTATTAACTGAACTGTAGAACACCATTTTAAATTTAATCATCTATTTTTCTATCCCTGAATGCAGATAAATTTTGAAATATAGCTGAATTATGGAATATGATATAAACAAAAAAACGTTCAGCAATGGGTCAAAGAATTCCACTCACAGATCTAATGGCGGGCACATTGGTTTGCATTTGAAATTGCATTTGATAAAGAATATTGGATTTGTTGCCAATCTAGAGAAACTAAGCTTCGCAAGAACAAAGATAACGCTTTCTTTCATTATTGCGAATTAAAATATGCTTAATCCATTTTGGAATGTATTCGAGGAAATAAGTGTTTAGGATTTGCTTCGTAATTTTGAATATAGATATTTTGAATTTTTATGGATTTTCGCCTTGTCGCGAAATGAGAACTGAATTAATTGAATGAGAAATACGTTATCGTCTGTAAAATACTGTTTCTTTTTTTTTTTTTTTTGTTTCATTTTTTTTACAGATCGTTTTAGATTTATTATAGTATTTGAATAGAACATGTGGCAACGATTAGGTATTTCTCCAAATGATATACATAATTTTTGTGCATTCTGATGACTTACAAAATGAATGAGATGTAATGCTGTTAAGTGAAGCTAGCACCAGAGTGTTGCTGTGGTAAAAAATATAGTGAATTTTAAACAGTGCATTTATTCTATTGCGGTTAACGCGCTATCGACAAAGTAGATTTAATTCAATTCAATAAGTTTAAATGAAATGCAAAATGCGTATAATTTAATATTCCGTGCAAGGAAGTCATGTGATGTATAGATCAGATGTTTTCTCAAGGTACTTCAGTCAAATTTTGGGTTGAATGATTGGATAGGTTTTTTTTTAGTCTAAGAACGTTCTAAGCATGTTTAGCGTGAAATATTTAGTGTTCAAAGCCATTAATTAATTATAATTAATTCACAATCATTAATTTATCGTTATTAATTCATCAAGATTATTATTATGAAAATTTATTAGCATGTTGTTAATTATCATTGTTATTGATAGCCTTATTATCTGTAACGGTGCTTATCATAGGTTCCTGGAATTACTCATTCTTGCTTTAAAGGGTTTCTAACTTTATGGTGAGTCTAGGTGTATGTCTTTCAGGTTGTTTACTTTCGAGTAATTTTTCTGTGGTCGAAGTCATGACTACGGCTGTTCCGACCTGAATCTATTTCTCAACCACTGCTCCCTCCATTCTCCTCAGCATAGAATTTCACCCCTCGTCCCAGTATTTTTGCCCTCAATTGCATTTAGAATCTATGTAGTGGTATCATGTAAGATTCTCTGTTTTTTATTCTTTCTTTACTCACCATTATCCAGAAAAGCACGGCTGTAGTTCATATTTAATAAAATTTTTCGTCAAACTTTGTTAAATTCGAACAAGAAGCTTGCTTTCATTCAAGATTGAATGCTTGCTTTCATACCGTAGAAAGTATATAAGACAAATATCCAAAACAGAAAACACATAGTGACATTATAAAAATAAATAAAAAATAAAGATTAAGAGAAATAGTTTTGTGGCATTAAAAATATCAATGTGAAATGCGTAATTAAAAACTACTAAAGTTTTTAAGAGATTTTCTTCATTATTTGCTTACGCATTATATTATAATGAGTAAAGAGCAGTTTATATTTAATGTCATTATTAATGCTCTTTTTGGTGCATTATTAGTATGAAACACAAAAGAAAATTAAGAAATATTTCTTAAATATGCACAATATGTAACTTTAACATTGAGAAATGATAATAAGTATATGAAAATATATTTTAAGTGATTAACAAAATATTTAATGTGGTTATGATGTAAATCCAGTTCTATGTGAATATCATGCTCCTGCTTTCATTTTCATAAATTCATCATGAAGCACATGTGTAATGGTTTTAGTGCTGCCAACAGTATATTCATCTTTTTTAATGCATCATAGGTGATCCTCCTCCATTTGTACACCTTTAATTTCTTGAACTGATTTCTATTTTAAAATCATGGTCCTTTATTCCAAAGCACACTACACTGATGTCTTTAATAATACACATCTTCACATTAATGCACCTCATTTAAAGGAGTAAATTCAAAGTTATGCTTGGTAAATTAACCATTTTCAAAGATTTAGGAATGTTATACATGTTTCCGTTCATGCATCAAAGATTTATGTACATCATTACAGTGAGATATCGCAGAGTACAATAAAACATTTATTAGATATATATGCAAGCTAGATATTTACGACATTCAACCTTTCGTGGATAAAATAAAACATGTTTAATATAACGTACTCAAAAGAGGGGCTGACACATTTTCGTTCACGTGACATTTCTAGAAAGTATGAATATCTTGTAAACAATGAGATCATTCTACAAGAGGTAGATATCACATATTTGGTAAAATAAATTCCTAAAGTAATTCCATAGTTGTACATCAAGAATACAATGAAGGAAAAAGAAAAAACTAAAAACAGAGAGTAATGCTATGTGGTACAAATAAAATGCAAATAAAATTATTAAGCATTACAGTCATAAATATATCTACCTACACCAGTATCTATAAGTATCAAAGGCAGAGCCTAATTAAAAATTCTAATAATTTTAAATGACCTCCATCACTATGTCTTTAGATATTAATAACTTTTGATTCCATTCCAATCACTTAAGAAGAGTACTTATAAAGTTCTTAACAGAATAAATATTGTTTGGGATTACATATTCGTGAGTACACATCCACAACTATTGTAACGCACTTGTAGATTTTTGGTAAGTAATTTAAGGATTTTTGAAACAGAAAAAATATTTTAAGTGTTTGGAAAATATATTTAGTGAAGTTGCCACTGGTACTGCCATGTATTCTGGTTGGATTTCTGGTTTCACTAAACACAGCCTGTCATGTGCGGAAGGAGAACCGTAAACAAGGTGTATTGAAGCACCTAAGAGTCACCGTCATCATCACGTTTACCTTATCCAAGGGATCCAGAGTTGTAACTTTGAAGTTACGAAGAACATGCGCTAAAATAATCTTCATTTCCACCATCGCATATATCGAACCTGAAATAAAAGATAAAAACTTACTAACAGTCTTAATAAAGTAATAAAAAAAGCAATGACAAAGCATGATCATAACATTTAATCTGAAGAGCAATGCTCTCTTGTATTTCTTTATGCATTAAAAATTAAAGAAGTATCTCTGTAACATTCGGAAGTCAGGGCATCTACGTAGCAAATGCAGGTCTTCGTTTTCGATTCCCGTTGAAGGCGGAATGAAAGTTTTAAGATTTCCTGTTGCAGTAAACATAACGATTCTATAAATGCACTTAATTGTTTATTAGTAACAGTTACACTACGAATGACATAATGGAGAGGAATAAAATGTTGCACACATTCCTGACATTTCATATTTTGACATAATTCTCTTTAATCTGAAAATAAAGATAAATAAAATTGTGTAACTCTCACACTAGTTAAATTAAAATTTTAAATATTCAAAACTGGATACTCTTTTTTTAAAGAATTATTTACATAAATTTTATGCTTCTTTTGCCATTCTTGTAAATATGTGGTAGATAACTCATAAGTATGGTTTCACTTTATTAAAATCAAGTAGCTGATCTTTTGCATGATAGAAAAAAGGAAACATTAATAGAAATCTTCAATAATTTAGGAATGCTTGCAGAATGAGGCTTGAAATGGACGCTCATTTTAATCTTTGGTGACTAAATACGAACAAAACTAAACGAAAGGAAACATCATTTGTGTCATCTTAACATTATATTACGCACAGAAATATTTCATTTGAGCTAGAAATACTAATTATAAGGAACTTCAATGTTATTTAATGCCGTCTGATTGAATTCATAACCATGGGAACAACAGCTGATAGAAAAAAGTTGAGTGCCTTTAACATTTTTCTCCACGTCGTGCTTCGCTTTGTGAAGAGAGCGCGGATGAAGTCTGACTTTAACTACAATCTCAGATGAGGTGGAGAAAGGAAGTATTGTGCGGTGATGACGACACGATATACGATCGCAAATGCGGGCATATCTTGAAGTGCCTAATTGAAAGTACCATACTACAGATGGTTTTCTAAAGCCAAACATATCATACTTACATTACTTACATAGAACAGAAAAGATTAAATCTCTAAACATCATGAAGTGCTCCTTGAAACCAGAATAGATAGAATCCTAGGTGAAATAAGTGATTCAAGCTTTTAACCACTGGCTTACCGATTTGTGGACTAGAATGGAAACTATTGTTCAAAGTTTAGATCACACACACATATATATATATATATATATATATATATATATGGAAAAGTAGCTGTTTAATAAAATCCATCAAATTAGGTATGATTTTGATTGGAGAAATTTACATAAAAAAGTTTGATTAATATGTACGAGGATATTGGCGCAGAACTGTGGTTTGATTCGTGTAAACCCATAGCCAGGGGGATTATTTTACTACATTTCACTTCTGTCCCCTTTCAGAATATTCAATATTTATAGTTGAATAACATTTTTTAAATCGAAAAATAATTTTAATTATTTTTAATTGCTAATCTACATCAGTACCGCCGACATGATTCTATGTTTTATGTCCTAGGTATGAGCTACAGAACCCTTTAATAAAAATGTGCAACCGAGCTATTCAGATGTAATAAAAAATGGTTTTTTTTAATTGACAAGAGCTTTTACTGAAATCTAAACAAAAGCCCAGTTCAATTACTGTGTTTACAGCCTTAAAAAAGTCTAAGCTTATGGGAAAAGATTCCTATTCTTTAGATTAGTCATAATACACAAAGTGAGCGAATTTAACAGCAAATGCCGCTTTATCAAAGTAAATGAGTAAAGCTAAAATAATAATTTATTTTTATTTACTAGATGAATATGCTTATATGCATCTAAACATTCATGTGTTTTAACCAAAGTTTTAGCATTAGTTTGAAAAAGTTTTTATAATGGATATGGCTCATATTCTCTTCCCATTCACGTAAAATCAGGAAAGCTCCAGTCCAATTATTCCATTCATAGGAAATATCAGAATATCAGTGTTCAGCGATTTCATGTAGTTGTCCATAATGACGACATTCAGTGCCACTCCCTAGCCACATAATCAGTGATGCATTGTTTTTCCTCGCATATACTGAAGCTTTCACTTGCAGGAAATCAAAAGATTTCCTGCAAGGGAAAAAGATTTGATTTTCATTCAGGAAACTGAAGTCATGAACAGGCATGGCTAGTACTACCAGTCTGAGCTCGAATGACTCTCTCGTAGTTTCTCACTTTCAAAGAAAATTAGGTAATTTTTGTGTTTTATTCCTTGTTAATGCTTTAAATGGACGGCAGTTTAATTTTTCTTTTATTGATGTCCTATTTACCCCCAGGACACCGAGCCAATATGCACTAATACCCGTAGATGGATGGCCTATCGGTGGCCAAATGCGATTGAATTACCAAGGTAGTTTAATCCTGGTAATTCTATCTTTGAAATTCTTAACAAATATAGTCCACTAATTTCGAATTCAAACAACAGAAACCAGCGTTATATTTCCAAATTTCCACAGGCCTAGATTCGATAGATTTTTACAGAACCATCACCCTCAGCTGCCAAAGCGCGAGTGAACAAGATAAAATATAATGATAAGATAAGCTAAGATAGGAATGGCTGGACAGGAGTTATGCTACTGGTGTCATCTATTGATGAAACAAGAAAACTAAAACATAACTTCTTTAAAGGCTGAAAGTAAAGAGGATTGGAATTAGAGCCATTAGCAAGAACAGAATTTTTTTTTTAAAGTGAAGCGCCCCTAGAATATCTAATTCACCAATAAGAGATTTTTTTTAAAATAATTTTGGCTGCAGAAAAATTGAATGTGTGAAATTCGTACCAATAAAGCTGGGCAACAGAGGACTTCTGTATATCCTTTTTCCTAACATATCCTCATGTTCCTTAACGCGAAATTTTAAGGCTGTCTTAGTTTGACCAATATAAATTAAGCCCCACTTGCAACGCATTTATATCTGGAATGGAGTTCTTAAGGACTTCAACTGATTACCGCCCGTCAAGAGACAATTAGATCAAAAAGTGCGCAGGATGGTGCTAAAACACTTAGAATGAAAAGCATAAATGATTTTTGAGGTTTCAAATTACACAGAGACAGTGCTGGATAAAAGGACGCCTTGAAAGGATTTTCCTGAATGCTAACGATTTCAATATTAAAAAAAAAATTTTTTTCCTGATCGTGAAAATCAAAAGAATTTTAAATGTTAATTTGTGAAATAAATAACCTTCTAGATTCTGTTACATGTTTACTATCACACAGAGAATTTTCTTAAGTTTAGATATTTTATATCTTTCGGCAATGCCTAGGTTCCCTGGTTGATGAATTTAAGTGGTATAACGTATAGGAAGAAACCACATTTAAGCAGTGTAGCAGAATCTTGACCAGTTTTACTAAATTGGCTCATTCATTAAAAATTGTGATGAAAAGGAATCGGATTGACATAACGTATAATAATCGCTACTTAGGTCTATTAAATGCTATACGCAGAATATCTGTTATAAAGCAATGACATAAATATGCAATATTAGCAATGACGTATGAAGATGTTAGTTATGCGTTCATTGTACGTTTCCATCACAATATATTAGTAGTTATTCAGAGCAAAATAAATTCACAAACATATGTTCATCGTATTCGTCATTACATATCTGCTGTTGTGAACTTTGGGATATATGAAGTGAGAAAGTTTCAAAAATTTTAAAGAATGAATGATAAAAAGCAGTAATGTATTTAAAAGCTATGTTTACGCTATCTGATTATACTCATCATCTGAGCTATGTTTACATTAAGCTCAGATAAGGCACGTTCGATTAGTATTCTAAACATTTGTTACTTCACACTTTCACATGTGTCTTCATTTTCACGTAAGGCACAGTTGAACAGCTGTTTATCTCTGCCTCCGACACAGAACACATAAAGAAAATCTTTAAAGGAATTTCATCTGACTTAAATATGTATGCTAATTTAATTTGATGATAGAAATCTCAATCATGTAACATTTTAACTTAAAAACTCTTTTTACATGAAGTTCACTTACCTAAGCAAGCCCTGACTCCACACGAGAAAGGCAAGTAACAAAATGCATCTCTCTCTGAAGAATTTTCTGCAGAAAATCTTTCTGGATCAAACCTTTCTGGATTAGGGAACACTTCGGGGTTTCTATGAAGCATATTGATTAAAATAATTATATGATTCCATTGTGGTACTTCATATCTTCCTGAAATAAAGGAAATGGTGCAATTTAGGTAAAATCGTTTCCACGGCATGCCTGTAGCAGAAATACAACTTGTTGAAAATAATTACCGAGAAACTTAATGTGTGTCAAGTACGAGTCATTTGAAACACGAACTGTGATCCTGAAATAAAGAATAAAGGATTCCAGTTTTCTAGTATGGAGGTTGAAATTAATCGTAGCAGTTATTTTCGGAAAATATATTTGTATTTTTCAATGTATTTAAATCAAACAATTGACAGTTTTGTTGATTTTAGCACAAGGAGCATTTTATCAAAATTATTCATCTGTTGCAATTTGCTTCGACTTAAAGTAGATTGTAACAGACTTGGGACAAATAGTAGTAAAAACAGTCATGTTTAAAAAAAACATTTGTTGTTTATCGTTACTCGGTGTAATGGCAAAGAATATTAAGTCGTTTCTAGTAACAAGATTTATCATGTGCTGTATAGTAAAACATAGATAAAATTATTTAACCAATGAACATAACAGTCAGTCTTCATCAGAATGGCAATTTACACAAACAAATGATCGATTATTTTTTCTCACACATGTAACGTGAGCCCATGTTTTGCAAATTAAGCATGGTACTCATCAGAGAATAGCTACAAGCATCTCCGCATGTTAAGCACAGCCACGTTTCTCTTTCAGAAACTGTATGAGTACACAATTCTCTTTTCTCCCTCTTTTATCTCTATATTTTCTTTTGGAAGTTTTTCTTTAACGTTTCCCTTACATTAATCGTTTTGGTGTTGGTTTCTTAATAATTATCTCTTAATGTTCGTTTTCCAGTGCTTCTGTTTAAGGAGTGTCAGTTACAACAGAAAAATCCCTTTTGCATTTTTTCAAAAAGTCATTTTATAGGTAAGCTCTTCTATGAGATATTAGAGTATAATCTGCAGGTCATATATTTAAATATGACCGATGTTCTAAGTTTTAAATATGTTTCGAAATTTTAATTTTTAATTACAAAAATTGCTACATCCTACTAAATATGGATCTATAACCCCAGTAGCTTAATTTAGAAAGCCATGTTAACTGGTATCATTTCGCAGTTATGATAATTTGTAAAATTTAGTTCCTTTCAATTATTTGTTTTCACTTTATGTTTTCAAATTTCATATACGCAAACAGCAGAACAAAAGTTTTTTGTATTCGTTTTCTGTGACAAAATAACTTATAATATAACTAGAAATTAGTTTTTTCATCTGCCATAATAATTAATTCAGCATTTTTTGCATAATTTTGGCCTAGCTGAATCGGAATAAAATACGATAGACTGAAGTAAAGAAAACCGTAGGGAACTCTATGATCTTCCTCACAGACGTTGCCATTATTTCAAAGACGCCAGAAAAGAAAAAAAATGAACAGTAATTCTAAAATACTAGGTGATTGAAATACAACCCGGAATAACTTTTTTTTTTTACGAAACCATCTACTACGAATGAAAGATTTCACCATGTCGCCTGATAACTTATTACCTTCCAGTTCATGCAATTCTCGTACTATTTTCTTAGATGTTTTTTTCATTTGGCTATGACTGCATTCCCAAATACTCACGGTGACGGTGTGTAGGCGGAATTTAAGTCTGGGACATTCAGCGGAATTATATTGGACCCTCGTTTTATTGTCGGCCATTATAGACTTCCAAACGTATTCCACTTCAGTTCCAAACCGCCATAAGAAAGAACCTTCGATTTGCATGCACTTCACTTTGTTATCGTCTATCAACATGCATGTAATACAACGGCCATACACCTTGTAATATTGAAAACGTTTCTCACTCTGGTTTCTACACTACCAAGACTGACTGAAAGCATCGACGCAAGTTCTTTCATAGTCATTTCATAGTGATTCCTAATCTACTCTCTAAATTTCAAAGCAATAAAAGACCACATTTCAAATAAGACAACGAGCCCGCAGATGAACTAGCGGAAGTGGCAGCTAACAATTCTTCCCTTCCAATTTACTCAATTCCATCATTAATAAATGCAAAATTTGAAATGGACCTAACTCAGTTATAGAAGGAAAACTGGACTCAAGCACCAACCATTAGAAGAACTTTTGCTTTCATATCAAATCCTTCGAGATCATTAATATCTACCAACAGTTCAATTACAATTTTCCAAAGAGCTCATGTTCCATTTACAGAATACTTTCCTAGATTTGGAATTCACCATACAAACCTCCGTAACTGTGGAAATGCAGGCACAATAGATCATTATCTCTTTCACTACAGTCTTACAGAAGATTATCACGTACTACAGAAAAGTATATAATTTAACTTCTATTTTCTAATGCTCAGTTATGGTTTAAACAATTATTAAAAAGTAATATTCTAAGAAATCAACTTCAAAATATAATATATCTCAACACACATAGATAATCTTAAAAAAACTGAAATCATATTATGTATGTTAATTTATCTTACTAAATACGCCATCCTTTTAATTTAATCCTACTAAATACGCCATCCATCGCTACCTCTTTTTAATTATTTCTTAAATATATATTTTCATGCTTTCGCTCAAGACCATCCTTATTTAAGTACATCTTCAAGATCTCCAAAGCTCATCTCCATTCTCATACCTAGTCAAGATTTTTATTATAGATAATTTTCCTATTTGAAGAGCATCTATAAACCATTACAAACAATAATATTAATAAATTCAAGTGAAACCTAATCATTCACAAAAATTCATAAATTTCAAGAATTCAAGAAAATTTTCTAATTCCATCTCCTTAATGTAATTAAATTAATCTGAAAAACATTAATGAAGTCTCAACTCGAGATTATTAGCCAAACGTTTTACTCAAGAATTACTCTATCAAGAACTTCCAAGAACTTTTCATTAAAGTCATCCTAATTAAATCAAAAACGTTTTTACATCGACTTTTATGTTCTTCATGCTCATTCAAAAAATCAAAAACTAAACTCTTATTCTAACCTTTTTACACTAAGCCCAAACTATTTTCATTCGTTATGCAGATCATTTTCTTAATTTGTAACGCTTTTAAGTATTTACTTATGTATTTTAATTTCATTTACATCATATATATATAATAACATTCATTATTGCGTTTAGGTATTTATCTAATTCTAAATTTTATTTATTGTATCTATTTATGTATTTATGCATTTATATATTTGTTTCCTGATATTTAATTTTTATTATTCAATTAATAAATTTCTAAAACTCTATTGAATTTTATAAATAACAGTATTTATATTTATATTTAGGGATTTAGCAAAATTTTTAGAAATGTATGTTACACATGATCTAAATTGCTATTGTAACATCGGCACTATTATTGTATTTATCAATATGTAAATTCTGCATACTATATATTTTAATAACCGCCGCTGATCGCCAAGCCATTGCCGAGGCGTGGCTTAACATTGATAGATGATTCCATCAGTGGAGCATAAAAGCTGAATGTCTTAGGCGGTGCAGCTGCTTATCTGATAAAAATAAATATATAGTGATGTAGCTACTGTCTCGAATAACCGTATTCACATCAATGTTTGTCGAGGTGATGATCTTTTATCCCTTAGTGAAATATTTACACCGCTCAAACGCATAGGTCTTAGTGAAAGCATACTGTGGGGAAGACATTATTCCCCACACTGTGTGAAATCTATGCAAATTTCAGATGGATGGATGACTTTTCGGACAAGAACTTTGATCACGATGCGTTGTTATGCGCTCCGAGCAGAGCATAACAACACATAGGGGGCAGGACCCAGGAGGCACAAAATTTGGTGCGATAATTTTTTCCTTAAATATTATTTCGTAGGTCTTAGTCATATGGGTGGTAGAGACATGTTAAAAACCAGATAACATAAGATTTTTGCTCTTTCTAAATTGATTCTGAATGATCCCAAATTGAGAAGTAAAATAGATTTTACTCTAGATAAAATATTCAAAGAAATCATAATGAGATTTCAACTGCTGTATACGCTAGTTATACCTCTTTCATACTCTTCTGAATTCGAAACGTTTGAATGAAAATTATGGATAACAAGTGAATTATGATCACTTTGCATAAACAAGGAAGCATTCCTCATTTAGAGAGAAGTATCTCAGAGTTTTAGTTCCGTTATTGCTACAGAAAACGAAACAGGCACTTGAAAGGGCTATTCTTTTGAATTTTTTGCAGTTTATTCACTCGATAGTTCGAAATATTGTAAAACTACTGCGAACTTTACATATAATTATAGAATACTATAAATATTACTAGTAAGTTTTCGTAGAAGTAAATGTTGATAGTTTCAAGAAAGCTTTGTAAATAAAAGTTACGGATTTAGGAAGTCTTTCAACATTGTCCACATAATAACACCTAAAGAAAGCAAGTAAGTCGCTGCAGTATTATCGGATGGTTTTGAAAAAAAAAGGCAAAATAAAAATACAAATTTAAAATGTTGGAATTAAAGTTTTTCTTCAAAAGTAAAAATACAGTTTTTAATTTATTTCATTAGACATCATTTTCACTTATATGCTTGTACACTGTTTATCATAAATTAAGGAAAACTCTCAAAAATCACGATTACTGAAAAAGTTACATGTAGAATTTTATGGAACTTACCCACAATATACAACACATAGTAACGTATCAAATAACATAAAAAGAAATTACCAGACAATTATGGTAGATAGAAATTAGCACATGTATAAAATGGCCAAATCGAGGGTGTCAGTTTGCTACAGGAAAAGTACCTTCAATATGAAGTATGATCGCTTCTAGAAGCAATACAGCACATACAACGATGTGTGATGCTTTCAATTATGCGGACTATTAGTTTCATATGAAGCGAAAGCCATTGTTCTTACAAAGCAGTTGGAAGCGCAGCAAGGGTCTGAAGGGGCAGATTGAGAGCAGCTGGACGTCTCCCTAAAGCATCCCAAACGTGCTCGATAGGATTAAAGTCCGGGAAACGAGTTGGCCACTCCATGCGCATAATTGATTTCTGCTGAAGATAATCATCTACGATGAGAGCCCAGTGTGGTCTTGCGTTATCGTCCTGTAACAGGAAACCATCACCTATTGCCTCGGCATATGAGCGCCCATAAGCATCAAGGATGTCATCTCTATAAACCTGGGCATTCATGGTTCCTCTTGGAAAGACATGGAGGTCTGTCCGTCCACCCAAAGAGATGCCACCCAAACACAGACACTGCTTCTTCCGTATGCATCTCTTTCATGGATATTTGACGGATGATAACAGGTTCCAAATTCTCTCCATATCAAATAACGCCTACTATCGCTTTCTAGACTAAATCTGGACTGATCCGTAAAGAGAACAGCCCTCCTCAGATTAGGCATCCAGTGGACATGTCGTGCCTACTGCAAACGGTCCCTCCTATGGCGTGACGAGAGCGGCACGCAAATGGCTGGTCGCCTCGCATACAGACCACCTTCGTGAAGCCTTACTTACAGTTGCCGTTGAAACCAACTTTCCGGTGGCTGCAACAAATGAGGATCCAAGACGAATCGGAGTAGCGGTTCTATTCCTGCGTGCACATAATGTCAAACATCGGTCATCAGTCGTAGAAGTTGACCGTCCTTGGCTGAACCTCCTAGATGCCGAATCTGTGGTTTGAAATTGCCTCCAAAGTCTATGAACCACAGAAGGACTCACATTTAGCTATCTGGCCACTTCTGTTTGACTTTGTCTTGTCTCTAGCCTCCCAGTGACTCTCCATCGTAGTTTTGCAGGCAAATGATGGCTGGTGGTCATTGTTACGAATTGGCTATCTCAGATTTCTGATGTCCCTATCACAGTTAAATATGTGGCTTGCTCTCAATCATGGACTTTTATCCTCCTCGCACATGACGTATTCCGAGTGCAACGCCACTGATTTGCATATTGCAGTTTTACGCAGCTACTCTTACTTGGCAACATATTCAAAATTTACACTGTTTGGCTTATTTTTGAGGGAGTTATCGCTATGTTTGTGACTTTCCCTTAATTTACGATAACGAGTGTATATCAAAAGTGATATTATATGCAGAGACAGTTTCAGAAGTGAAAACTTGGGGACAGTTCTGAGTGGCAAAAGCTCTAGCTATGCCTCTGGCTCCAGAGCAGATATCCAAGGTCCAAGAATTGCAGTTTACGAAATACCTATGGTAATGGAACAATTTACCTCCACACCAGTAAAGAAGTGCGTCCCTTGGAAGTAGGGGGCGTGTCAGTGAAAAGGTTGCTAGTAAATGGAAAATCATCACTTTTTAATGCTAGAATTTTCTTAGATAGATGTTCTATCGGTTTTTCAGTTTTCCTCTCAAATTTCTTTTGATAATACTAACATCTTCGATTGCTGCTGACATTTCCTTAATGGCGAAGCAGACAGGTGGGTTTCTCTTGAGGTACTTTGGGACAGAGTACCGTTCGATGATTAACTCCGCATTTGCAGTACGTCTGTTAAAACATGCATGCTGCGTATGACCGTACTCTTGGCAACGGTAACACCGTGTCGGCCTTTTTCTAAGCACATATTTTTCGATCAGGATATCCACATTGAACATACTATTTTTCATGTTGAAAATAGCATTGTCAGCTGCAGTTCTCTGGAGCTCTATAAAGTAGAGGGGAATCTTTTGAAAGTTATTTTTGCTCGATTTTCTAAATTGTCTTACGTTCAAGATGGCCAGATTTCAACGTGAGACATTCTCGTTTATTCTGTCTTCGGTAACTGAGATGAAAGATTCTTGATCGCAGCTTTCACGCTGTTTTCAGAATTTAGTTGGTACGAATGAAAAGGGATCTTCTTCTCTTGAAGACCAGCAACCGCAGCAAGGTATTCGTTAATGTCTTGAAATAGATACAATTTTGTTTCTTCTTAGCCTCGTGCGAATTACAACGACGTTCCGTAAAAATAACATCAGTTGCTATCTAATCCACACTGCCTTCAGAAAATACAATTAGAGGAATTTTATGAGAATTATCTTTAGTAGTTTCAGCCATCGGTTTGTTTATTAAATCTTTTGTACTGGCATATTTAAACCTTATTGAAAGGCAGAACATTGTTTACATGTCTATTATGATTCTAATGACTGTATATTGCATTTATGTTCAAATCTATGTACTCTCACTTTTGTAACTAGCTCGATAAGTATATTAACTTGTAATTGTAACAGTACAGGTCTACATAAGTCATGTGCCACGCTTAATTTAAACCTGAATGAAATCAAACGCAACCGTGAAGGAGAATGTACACGTCCTAATTGTTGTTCAACTAATATGATTTCTTTTTTAAAATCGAGACCCTTATGCCTTTTTTAAAATGCTTAATACAATATGTAAAAAGTATTTTTGGCAGTTTTTTATGTAGCATACGAATTCTGTGTTTTAACTAGTTGTATTTCTAATCTTGGTGTTTTGTACAGTTTGTTGCATTTTTGTATAATTTGTCATACGCTTCCACTGTGACAAATGTGTCATCACAACAACATATCCTCGCATTTGTAACATGCCGAATCTAAGCACTTATTCTTCTGACTAATGTATCATTAACTAGTCAAATGCAGTATGTACTCTCACTTCTGTAACTAGCTGAACATACATACCTAAACTTGAAATTGTAATAGTACAGGTCCACATGACTCAAATGTATCACGCCTATTTTACACCCTAATGAAATTAAATGCAACTGTGAAGGAGAATGTACAAATGATAATTGTTGTTTAACTGTTTTGATTTCCTTTATTCTAAAATTAAGACCCTCACGCTTATATTATATTGTTTTTTTATAAAATGTAAAATGTATTTTGTTGTAGTTTTTATGCTTTTACTTGTGTGTTTATTTGTAGAGTATGAATTCTGTGCTTTACTAGTTGTTTATCTGATCTTGGTGTTTTGTACAGTTTGTTACATTTTAGTTTAATTTGTCATTTGCTTTCACTGCGACAAATGTATCTTCACAAAAATGTATTCTCGCATTTGTAACATGCCGTATCTCAGCACTTATTCTTCTAACAAATGTATCCCTTTAGCAATGTATCCACATTCGTAAGTTGCCCTTTCTAAGTACTTATATAAATTTTCGTGACAGATGCCTGGTTTGTTTTCCAATCGGTCGTCTGCTTGCAAAATGTAATTCGTTTAGCTTCAGTTTTAAAGTATATGTGTGTACCTGTTTGTGGTGCATGTAGTTTATAATGCATGGTACACGCTCTAACTGGCAGACGAATTTTGTTGTATCTCAGTAGCATGCATTTTCTAAGTACTTTAATTCCTTGATTAATGTATCAGTTTCAATTTTATTTAATGTTTTGAATGTTATTGTTTGTAGTGCATAGTACATACTCTGTTTCGCGGACAAATTTTGTTGCAAATTGGTCTACCTTATCAAAAAGCAGAATTCGTTAATACTTCATATTTGGTACTTTCGATTCTTTGTTTATATATTTTCACATTTAGCATGCCCATCAATCTATTCATTCATATGTAACAATTGGTATTATAACTGTTACGATTTTCATATTTTTAAATTAAGACTTTCCTACCATTTTTATTTTAAAACGTAAAATTTAAAATGTATAATGTAAAATTATTTTATGTAGTGTTCCATTGTTTGCCTTTGTAGACGGCAGCTGACTATCATATCACTACGCTTTTGTAAAACTTCTGCATATCACATTAGACGTACTCTTCAACGTATGTTATGTACCTAATCAATTTGTATTTATTGTATAACTGTAACCTCCGTAATTTTAACTTTGACAATAAATGCCCGACTGATCTGCTCTGGCCCTGACCTGAGGTTGTGGCTGGCAGATAGTAGATGGTCCCACCTCTGAGTAACTTATTCCGTTAGTTGCCTCATGGCTAACTCAGGTCGGAAGGTGCTCAGTAGGTCAGTGTAGTAGTTTCAGCTATATATTTAGTTTTTTTTTTCGTCAACAAGCAACTTGTCGAATTTCTTACTCTCAGTAATTGGAAGATGGAGGTTCGGATTAGCAGCAACGGTGAACAGTATTAGTAATACCATGCAAAAATACCATTTTAGCTTTTTATGTTAATTAATAAATTATTAAGTCTGAACCCTTCCTCTTTTCGTAGTCCCCATTACAATGCAAATTAGTAGTAGAGTATTTAAGCCGATGGGATTGAATGATTTAGAATGAGAGCTTTTGGTACCTTCGCATGGAGTTCACGTTCTATTGCCAGCTCTACCAAAGTTTATTCTGGCCTTTGCGATTTTGCTTAAAGACATTAATAACCGGCCATTAAATACTTGATTGGACGACTTTGCGTATAGGATCAGACTAAATAACTTAAATTTGAATGTTAGGTTATGTTACTTTAAATAACATAAATTGACATAAAATTCCGGAAGTGGCGGAGTTACATTCTGTACCACAGGTAGGTCCTTCTTTCCAATTTTATGAGTTAAATAAAAATTTATTTTAAAAGTTTGGCAGTTTTGCTCCAAATTGTGTTGATAATTCGTTTATCAGTCTAGTAGGGTCTGAAAGACATTAGTTTAATGTTTATACAAGCGGAATTCCTATGCTTAATCTTATATTGTGCAAAAGAATAGGATTCGACTTGATCCATATGCATTTTGTTAAGTAAGACAATGGAGAAAATTAAGAATCTAGATTATTTACATATCAATGAATGACGGCTTTTAAATAATTAAAACGTAATATTTTTAACTAATTTCTTACTAAGAATTTACTTTAAACCCGATATAGCAAAATTATTGCTGTTTTAAATTTTGATTCTTCCCGTCTGAACCATACTAGATTAATTTGGTATTTAAAGTTGAAAAGTTAATCTAACTCTTATTCCAAAACAAGAAATTACAAATCTTAATTAAAACGTATACGAATGTTCACAACAATGTTCTGTTACCACATAAAAGTTAAATAGCTTGTGAGTTAGTGCGAAAATCTGATTACTTAGAACTTTTTTGAATTGAGATTTTAAACTCTCATAGGCGGATAATTTGCAAGCATTTTCAAGGGCAGTATGAATGAAATTCAAATACAGATGTAAACTGAAAATTGGTGGTGGGGACACTCACCAATTTTAATGCTTTCTTTATTTTCTCTTCCTATCAGAGGTACAGGTGGATAGAGTCGCAGAGTTTCCTAGGAGTAAGATAAGAGGTGCATTAACAAACTATGAAATATAATGAAATTGCAAGCATGAGAAATAAATCATTTGTTTCTACTAAGTGTTGACTCACAACTTTGGCGCACAATAAATAACTTAATATATAGCTTAAAAATTAAATTTATTTTAACTCAAGTTAGATTTAACATTTAAAACAGAAGCCTCAATTAATTCAAATTTTGTGCAATTAACATTCAAGAAAGCAAAGTAAATTGCAGACCTGAATATTGATTAATTTACTCAGCTAAACGCATATATATATATATGAAGAATACCTTGTAGGGATTTATATTTATTTTAAATATCCAGTTAAATTTAATTTTAAGTTACTTTCCTATAAGCCTTCATACCCCTAATTGTCAGTGCCAGAATATTAAAATTTGGTAGCGCGAGTAAGAAATGCAAATTCTACCAGTGGGAGAATAAGTTAAATATCGACGTTCTAGTAGAGAGAGAGTCCGGGAAATTTCCGTGTGTGCTTATACTCAAACTTCTGCTAAGCAGTGACTGCTGGTAGACATGGCTTCATCGCTATTACCTTGCTGCCACCAGACTCATCTACGCGCTGTAGGATACAGTATTGTATGAGCCCTGTGGTTTAATTCGATTACTTGTAAATATCTCCTATTTTATTTTTGATTCCACTGTTTCAGTTACCTCCCAGTATGTTACGTCAAGATGACGCATTGTAAATAATTTAAATAGTTTAATAAACGGCAGTTTTAAATTTTCTCCGGAGCTATCATTATTTCTCAAGATTCTACTTAACAGATAGACAGTAGAACTTCACAACCTCTTTATTTTAAGGTAATTAATTGTCCACTAGTAAGTAATGTCTTATACATTTAAGCAATAGAATATTTCGGGAATGAAATATAATAAAAAGACCAGTGATTGGAAGTGTGAATATGCTTTAAAAATAACATTTTAAACTGAAAATGCTGTACCTTGATAACTTGTTCTAGATATACCAAACTCTTCACATCTTCAATTGCAATCTCTCTCGTTTTATCATCTCCAAATATGGAATATAGTTCTTGGAATACTCTATCCTGAATGTCAGAGTGTAAGCCCAATAGACAAAGAACCCAATATAAACCTGTACTCGCTGTATCATATCCCTATAAAAAGGAAAATTTCCATTTAATTAGAATTTAGGAACTTTTGATTTGCATATGATTAACTGATGCGTTTTAATTAAGTGAAAACATGATTTGTATACATTCTACAGAATCCTTATGAGGCTCTTATTTCCGCAATCTGTTATTGTAGAGATAGACGGTCCATTACAAAAATGTTTAAATAAGGAAAATATTCATGTTACGACACATCTGAATTGAAATAAAATTTTAAAAGTTGGGAAGGATTTGTATTTGTAATCTAATCAAAAAATCGCTATATCCGTCAAAAGTATAGCTCCCCTTCTCATATATCGGATGCCTGGACAACAGTGACCGAAGAATGTATTTTGATTCAGATATGGCAGAGGTAATGAAATATCATGAGATTATTCTCCTTGTAATCCATTCTAATCCCACCGGTAATTGAAAACATAGAGTATAAATCAGTTGAGAAATCATTAAAAGAGGGAAAGGAATGATCACTCCTTAGCATTCTTTATCTCTCCTTTCTAAATAATGGGAATAATTAAGAGATTTAATGGCCATAAAGCTGAAAACTTTTATTTCCGATCACAAAATTATGAAAAGTTATCCTGTTTCTATTACTAACTTATTAAACGCATATGAGACCTCCAATATTTTTCTTAACAATGATAGCATGCAAAAACAGGATCTTCTAAGTGTTCTGGCGTAAATCACAGTTCTGGCGTAAATCTTAAGTGTTCTGGCGTTCTGTCACAAAAAATTAAAAAATAAATTCTAATTTCTTGTGAATTTCGAGCGATATTCGCTGCTGCACGCACACGAAGCTTCTCGATATGCATTTCTTCTATGGAGGTGCAGACAAAATGGAAGCAGCTGTTCATAGGAGGCATTCAGGATCAGTTCTCGGTAACCACTTCCGGTAGTTGCTCCATCTCGATAGAGAAAAAGTATGTCAATGAGCTCTACGCTCATCTTGGGACAGCTATTAGGAATACTTAAAAAGGCTAAACATTGTGTTCTTAGTTACCATCAACGACTTAGGGCTAACATTTAAACGACTAAAGGAAACTTTTAATTAATTAATGCTATTAATTAATTACAGCAAAGTTCATCTTTTGATTTCTGAAGTAAATTCAGTCTTGCTTTCTGTTCCCAATAGCTTCTAGGCATGTGAGATAAATATAAGGCAGTTTCACTTAAAATGTCCTCCGTAAATGCATTCCTCCTCCTGGAACATAAGATAGCTCTTATGTTCCTTACCATATTTCAGATAACTTAACGTACATTTACGCGCTAGTCCCTGTAATAAAGATGATGACTAAATTCTTATTTTTAAATGATATATGTTACTTTATCAAATAAAGTGCGTTTATGTAACGTCTTATTACAAGCACAACCGACAAAGGAACCGGAAGATAAATGTCCAGAGTATTTCAGTAGCTTTCTCGAACTTGAAATATTCATGGCGTTATATACTCATTTCATGATATTTCATCCTTTCATTTCTGTTTTGTTCAAAACGTGGCGCGATAAACTTTGATTATCTTTTCAAATTTTTAATACCTTTACCGTAATGCAGGGCATTTTTGCTGCTTTGGGAAGGAAGATTAGCCCCATTTGCCTTCAGAGTGCACTGACTTTTTTCTACAAAATTATATTTATTCTATGGTAAAATTCTCATTTAGTTTAAAATACAATCATTCATTATATTGGCAAATACTTTAGTAGTAATCCTTATTATGTTGTTGCAGGTACGTGTTATGCATTCAGATTAAAAAGTGTTTCTATTACAAGAAAAAAGGTATGTTACGAACTACTGAGTTACACATTGACTGAAAGCACCATAAATAAAATATCAAAGCTAACTTACGCGATATATCAAAACACCATAAATAAAATATCAAAGCTAACTTACGCCATATATGAAGGTCAGTACTTCATCCTCAATGTCACTATACGTAAAATTTTCATTCCTAGCATATTCTTCCAATAATATTTCTAAAAAGATTTTGCTTTTACTTTCCGATTCTTGGATGCATTTAATATTTCTTTGCTTTGTTTCTAAATTTTCTTTACCCTCATAGACGATCTAAAATCAAAGGTAAGTGTAATAAGTTTCAGACGTAATAAAAAGAATTGTTATTAACTTTAATTATCGGGAAGTTAATTATGAAAAGAAATGCAACATCTTTTTTTACTTGAAAATGGTTGTCAAAAGAATATTGCACGCGTATCAAATTACAAAATAACTTAAATAAATAAATAAAGCTACAATAAAATGAATTAACAGTCAGGGTTATAATATTAGAATTTTATATATAAAGAAGTCAGATTACAGGAACGGTTGAGTTCTTTATCTTCCCTCTTTAGGAAAGCTTCAGCGCATAGTAGTACAATATATATAAGAATGATATTTTACAAGACCTTCTGCTGTTCTAAAAAAATACACGCTATTAATACCCAACCAATAGACCTCAGTATTCCTAATCATCATCACACATATTATCACGCATATCATCACACATATTAATCACAAATTACATGTTAGGCAATGCAGACTTTATCTATTTATATTTTTTTCAAATCAAAGCAGTCTGGACTCATGATGACGAGAGATGTATGCTGTGCCCCAAGGTTTGCTCATCTCACCATCATATTATAAACGGTATAATATCTAGTTACATAACTTTTAGAGTGACAGCTGAAGTAGGTGCAGCAACCAGACAGGAGAAGGGTTAAAAAATCTTTTATTTATTCTTTAAAATTTTACAATGCGTCGACTTGACGCTAGCTTCCCTCGGGCGGTACCTCATCTAACAAGAATTAAATTTAAAATTCAAAGATATTAACACAACAGTAGACTTTTACCCAGGGCTCAGATAATCGTATTACCTAAAACCGCGTCGAAGTCTCGTGGCAGCGAAAAAAAAAGAAGTTACGCAGCATTAAGAAGCAATACATGCAGAAACAGAAGTTCACACTACGAAGGTACAGTACTTGCCCGGTATTTTTTTTCTTCCTTCTCGAGCATTATTTAAACCTTTACTCGTAGTTTGCATTCCTTCACGCGCGTACCAAATTTAAATATTCTGGCATTGACAATTAGCGGAATGGAGACTTATAGGAAAGAAGGCATAAACTTAACTGGTTACTGAAAATAAATATAAATCCCTACAACGGTAAAAAGGATTAGCTACATTTTAAATTTCACTCACAAAAATGTTTCGGAGTTTTGATTTTCCTTTCCTCATCTTGCTGCAATCTATACCATTCCTTGAAATTTTTGGGAGCAAAATCCTTATATTTTTTAAACAACACTGACGACAACTCCTTCTGACCTACCAGAAACTCCAGCTTTGTCGCATGCTTTGGATGAAACTTTTACTTTCTTCCTTAGTCGAGAAGCGGAAGATTTTATTGCTATTTTACGCCTTCAGATTTGCTCAATAAATTCAATGTCTTCGTCTGGAGAATCTGTGGACGAAGCCGAATGGATTTTTCTGAGAAACGTAGATTGACGAGAATACAGTTGTGCTAGTCCTGTAGTGTTTCAGTTGAGCTGTTTGGTTTCTGTGTTCCATCTTTACCCTATTATGTAGTCGTTTCTTTAGAATTTTACAGTATTCCGGTCGATTGTTCCAATGATCTTCTTTTTTCTTAGTATTCTTTGATGAGTAGTTTTCTTAATAAAAGGATGTTTTTTCTAAATTTCCTTCATTTTGTAATGTTTGTTCATCTTAAACAAATGGATAGTTCTTTTCCCATATAGCTTGGTGTTTTGTTATTAATAGTGAGTGTACAAGGTTAAGATTGCGTCTAGTTTAGATTTTATCAAAAGAGTTTGTCGAATAAAAAACAAAAAATTATCCGACTAGGACGATAGTTCGTTATTGATAAAAGGTTTGATACCCCAACCGCCATAGTGTCAGAGGCTTTTCTCAAAAGAAAACTAATTAAAATGATTTAATGACAATTTAAAAATAATAATAACAACAGGACAGACCAAGAAGAAGAGGGAAACTCAGAATTTCACTAACGGTATTGTTCCACCTAAATAACTGCACATATACGTCTGGATTTTGATTGAAAATATCTTGGGCCGCAGATTCGAAGATCTAGCAGTCGGTATAGGTAGAAATAGCCTGGACACCAGAATTCCAACTATTCCTACAAGCACAGTCTCACCTCATATACTGTGCAGCTCTGTAACAGTTTTGACTGAAGATATCTCCAGAGGACAGATCTAACTGTCTTCTCCCCTCTTTCGTTACTATTAAGCAACCCGAAAGAACTTTAGCTCGCGAATATCTGTCATGCCTTCATACCGCACATACACTATACAGATGCTGAGAAAAAGAGGCTGAAGCATAAAAAGCACCGTGTGGTGTGTCTTTAGACAGAAAGGAAAAAAAAGAATTTTACCTGAAGCAAATAACATCAAATTTAGAAATTTAGGAGAAATTTTAAGAATTTTCAATGTTCTTACCCTTTTAATGAAATCACGTATACTTTTCTCAGCTCTTTGAAAGGTTCGACCATAGGAAGTGCGGTAGAATATAGTATCATACCAAAGCCATGGCTGTGAGATTCTGAAGGCCATGATCTCCGTTACCCTGAAATGAAATACACTCACGTTTGTGAAAATTGCAACACCAAGAAGGAATCGTCATAATTGAATGCAATTTAATACACAGTTGAGTGGTAGTGGTACAAATAAATGATTAAATGTATAAAGCAAACAAACAAGAACAAGAGATCAGAATCAGTATTTTGTGTGGCCACCACGCGCCGCAATAAGTGCTGCTACACGACGTGGCATGGAGTCAAACAAAGTTTGAATGTCTGACTGAGGAAGAGCATTCCATATCGTTTGTACGCGTACCCAAAGTTCGTCTGCAGACGCAACAGGACGAGGATCACGAGCAAGACGCCGACCAATGACATCCCACACATGTTCAATTGGCGACATATCCGGGGAACACGCAGGCCAAGGAAGAAGCTGTACCTGCTGCGCTGCAAAGAAGGATTTAACAATCCGAGCAGTATGAGGGCGGGCATTGTCCTGTTGAAATACAGCGCCTGGCAAGCTTTGAAGGAAGGGAACAGCTTCGGGCTGTAGAACTTCACGGATATACCGGTTGCTGTTCAGATTGCCCACAATTCGTAGCAATTGAGATCGTCTATGATATGCTATGGCGCCCCAGACCATAACTCCGGGTGTTCGTCCACTGTGGCGTTCGATAATGCACTCCGGAAGGTGGCGTTCACCGGCATAGCGTCTGACACGAATGCGGCCATCATGGTACCACAAATTAAAGCGGGATTCGTCAGAAAACACGACATGCTGCCAATCAGCACGCCAGTCTCTATGCTGATTGGCCCATTGTAGCCGCAGGCGGCGATGGTCGTGCGTTAGGGGGATCCTGTATAAAGGAGTCCGTGCGCGCAGTCCACACTGCAGCAGACGTCTACGAATTGATGAAGCACACAATGAAACACCTGTAGCTATTGACCACAGTGCTGCCAATTGTCTAGAGGAAGCTGTACGGTCCGTCCGCGCCATGCGGACCAGGTGTCTATCATCGCGAGCTGACGTCACATTTCGGGGTCCACTCCCGGATTTCCGAGTTGTCCGACACTCGTCCGTCCACTGCTTCCAAACGCGCATCACTGTGCTGCTGTTACGCTGCACACGAGAGGCTACTGCACGATACGACAATCCAGCTTCACGAAGGCCGATGATTCTCCCTCGTTCAAACTCTGTAAGTTGTTCAAATCTCGCTCTCTTTCGTCGACGAGGCATAAGTACAGATTGAGTTAACGTTTACCACTAGCAGATAACCACCGATAACCATACACGCCTCGCTACAGCCGTCTATTTATTCGGATCCATCAGCCGTTCAGAGGGCGCTGCTCAGCATACGCATGCGCTACGGATTTGCA
Organism: Stegodyphus mimosarum; assembly: GCA_000611955.2. Classification (NCBI taxonomy): domain Eukaryota; kingdom Metazoa; phylum Arthropoda; class Arachnida; order Araneae; family Eresidae; genus Stegodyphus; species Stegodyphus mimosarum. Next base: position 159,894 of record KK114740.1, read on the forward strand.
ATTCTAATCATTTGCATATCATGCGCTACTTTGCATTTCCTGAAAATTTCAGCTCACTCGCGTATGTCCTTCATGGTGTTGCAATTTTCACAAACGTGAGTGTATATACAACAGCTGTCATTGGTATTTTATTTAAACTGAGAAGATATTAAATTAACTGAAATACTAGTTATTGGCATCACGATAAAATCAGACTAACTCGCTCTGCTATAAGGTAAAAGGTCCTCCTCTAAAGGAATTATGGACAGTCATTTGTAATAATGTTACACAAAGCGCAGTACGTATTTGGTTGTATTGGATAAGCACACGGGGTCTATCTAAAATTCATACCTTTGTCACTTACATGTTTCCCCTAATTTTTGTTCGAGTTCATGTAACATTTATTCATTGCTTCAATTTGAAGATAAGACTTTAGAAAACGGTACTCATTGTGGTTGTAAACTTATTCGATTTCAGATATAACATGAAAGGAACCTCTCTGTATATACATTAGCCAAAATAGACCAAACGAGGTTCAGTAACAATACTCACTGTTTCCCAGGTTCCAGAAGAACTTGTGAAATTTCGTGAAATCTCTCTTGAGCACCGACATGAACTCCCATTGCAGCATCTAAAACGAATAAGAAGTCGTTTTCATTAAGTACGTTTATGAAGTAGGTTCTAGATTTCATTGTCCAATTAAATTCTCAAATATATGCTCGAAAAATGCATAATATAGATTAATTAGCATTTTTTATTATATTAATTTAAAAGAAGAAAGAAGGGACGTTCAATTAAATAATAAGTCTCCAATCTACCATTTCTTGAAAATATTTCCGAACAACAGTTAACCATATCCGAGATTTGGAAAAAAAATTATTTCTAAAGTTATTTTCCTATGCATCTGACGATACAAGCATATGATTATTTGGATCATTAAAATATATGATTAATGATGACAAGCCTTATGATTATTTCGATTATTAATATGAGTGAAAAACTTAAAAAAGGGTCAAATTTTGAAAAATGCGTTATCAGACAGAAGCAAAATGAGAGATTGCTTGTAAAACCTGTAGGCTGAATTTTGTTTCTACGTAGCTTGCTATGGAATGCGTACACATACACGTACTGAGATACATGAGCTCTTAATTTTATCTTTTATAGATAAATGAAATAGGGCAAGCTTTAAAATCGTATTACGGAAAAACAATTTATATCCATAGTCATACGATTTGTTGATAATGTGAGGGATTATACGCAATATTTACTCAACATTTTTCTAACATTAAAAACTACATATCTGTATATCTACCTCAGAATAAAATGTATAACTACTTTCTTGAAATATAAAACTTTAAATCAAAATATTAATTTTAATAAACTCGAATTCTGGGTACTTAAATTTTGCAGAGCGCTTTTCTAGTACTTTGTATGATATTTTTTATTAAGGGCAACATTCATTATCACATTTGTAAATTGTTATTTGAAATTTGTAAAGGGCTTCATTAGCAACTACATTGAGAAAGCCTTATTTTAGAAACCTAAAATAGCAAAATAATGACAATTATTTAATGACAATTGACAAAATTTTTTTGATTCAGAGCAACATTCATCATCAGATTTGTAAATTGTTATTTGAAATTTGTAAAGGGCTTCATTAGCAACTACATTGATAAGGCCTTATTTTAGGAACTTAAAATAGCAAAATAATTTCTTATAAATCTCATGTTTCTTCATAAAATGAAAGAATTTGTTCGCATTATCAAAACAATTATTACTTTAAATCATATTGATATACAATATGATTAATATACCTTTACAAATTTCAAATAACAATTTACAAATGTGATAATGAATTACTATTCTTCATAAAAATAGAGTTTCTTATTAATATCCTCTGATGCTCCGAAATACTTACGAAAGATTATATCCACTGTGCATGCGACTATCATATCTTCAACATCCACCAATGGTTCATTTACATTTTTCTTCAGTTTATCCACGAGCACCAATGAATGTTCATTGAACACAGGAGTTAGGGTATCCACATTTCTCGTATGAACGCATGGCTGAATTAATTTTCTTCTATTCCGCCATTTTCTGCCGTTGCTGAAAACGGTGAACAAAATAAATCAGCCTTTATAAACATAATAAGCATTATGCTTTTCATTTTATAATTTGATACAAGTTTTTAGATGATTTCGCTTAAACAGTTTATAAAATGCACCTTTATTTTAATTTACAGATCATTGAGTAAGTGTTTTATCGGTGTCCACTTAATCAAGATTAGGTGTAGTTCAATGGTAATAAAAGCTATTTTTATTTAAGTTCCTTAATGTAATATAGAATTCTTGTGTTCTAGTATTTAAAAAGCGCTTGTTCGAGTTCAACGAACTCCCCGTTAATAGCGCGAATGCTGTCCATGACTAACTTAAACTCTCATTAATTCGAAGGTAAATTGAAACAAAACTCATGGAAAAGGTCTACCTTCCTCATAATTAGCAGAAAAACGTCCTTAACAATTTACCTGTATTTTCAAGCAATTTAAACTGGTGATTTTTCACGCAATTTAAACTGGTGATTTTCATTTTTTCTACGTTAATTAAACATGCATTCCAAACAAAAAGATCGCAATACAAATAACGGAAGAATAATCATCATTTTTAATTAAATCAAGTTATAAACGGCATTTAAGAGCAGTACTTGATTAAAACGGCATTTAAGAGCAACCACGAAGAGCAGTACTTATAAAAGAACTTGAACAATATTGTTGCATTCAAACAATCATTAGGAAAAAAACATTTTAAGAGTTTTTTTGCATGAAATGCTTGTATATTCCAGACTGCACGTGATTAATTAAATTTCATACTGATGCGGATAAAAATATGCTTCCAGTGCTATGATGGCTTTAACTATCAAATAAAATTAAAGTGAACCGAACTAAATTCAGCCGCAAAAACAGCCCTTAGGGAGCCATGGCGCACAGTGCCTTGATATCTGCTTTCTAAACTGTGGGCTTGTACATCTTTGCCTGGAGAAGCGGTCGGGCTGTCGCAGGATCCCCGTGTTTAGTTTCCCACTCATTTTATCGACCCCTCAAGGGATGAAATGCTGATTCAACCTTGCCGAGCCCGAGGACCAAACCCGCAGTGCTGTTGCGCGACGCGCTAGCCACTAAGTCACCGGGCCTTATTAGCTATCAACAGTGTTTTCCTTTCTGCTCACACTAATGTTATTGTGAATAAATAAAATAAAAAGCATTTTTTAGACAGAACATTCAATCCGCAAAGCAGTTAATCAGCCCCCTGATAATGGAGATTTGAGTGTGAATACATAAATATTAGTTTATTACTCGAGTATTAATAAAAGTTAATAAATAGTTTACTCGGAAGATAATTAGCTGTTTCAATCATATCAATAAAGAGTCCATGTAATTTGTGGTTACTTATTGACTTTTATACCAAAAACAAAGTTTCAATAAATAATTATTTAATAAAAATAATGTTATTAAAAATAACAATTGAATAAAATTTTCAATATTATTTACTTGGAAGCAAAATACAATTTTTGCATTATTTCCGAGTGTAATTATAATCTGTCATTTATGCTTTATACCTTTATTTACTTTCGTTTTATTTGTATAATTTTCTGAGAAATGTCTTAGGTTTTTCTCACTCGTATATTGATTACAACCCAGTCTACTTTAGAAAACCTCGGGGAAAGTATCCTTCGTTCTTCGGCAGATGTCTTTCGGGTGCAATATCACTAACCTAAGCTAACTTCAAGGATCTCTTATTAAATATGAACTCGGTATACGGTTTAAGCGCCATGGCATAAAAAGGAAGGAAGAAACGAAATTATAGTTTTAATGATGATAATAGTCATTTCCATAGAAAGATGAAGCACATAGTATATGATACTAGGCTATTTTAAGGTGTTGGAATAATGCCTTAAAATAGCCTCGTACATAATAATGCAATTTTAATAATTTATCCCAATTCTGTTATAGTTAGTTTTAACAAATAAAATGAAAGGTACCTGGTAAGCAAGCCAGTTCCTAAAATAGATTCAAAAGCAGTATAATCCTTCGATTTATCATCAGCAACTCGGCTGTTAATCACCTCCTATGTTTAAAAAAAAGGCACAGTTTAATCCGTCATAAGGTATTTATATTCATTAACCAGTTATTTTCATTTAAGAATCTATAACGACAGTTCTCCTTTTCTGTTTTCCTGCTAGAATGCAAATTTAGCTTGAGTGTATATAAGTGAGGTTCTGAAGTTGTTTTAACATGTTCTTCCTGCTGCATGCCGTATCGCTAGTCGTTAATGTACGATCATAGTTCCTGTGTACGATGTTGTTTCATTAGTACCGGTAATGCTGCCACGCCGGTGTAGGTTAAGAAACAACTTGCCCGTCTAAATATCTCTAGGTAGCCTTTGGTTAAGAAAGATTTAGATTAAGTTTTAATTCAAAATTCCACTTTTGCGTTCGCGCCATGAATGTTGGCTAATTTGGGAGTACTTGCTGTTCAACTTATTGAGTTACGTTTTTGTTTGTAGGTTTTTTTCTGACATAGCGTTAAGTCGCTTAATTCTACGTAGGAATCTAAACTCAGTGTATGTTGCCAAAAACAAAGAAGACTATACAACTTGCAATGAAATTCCATCTTCTTAGAGTCATAGGTTAAAGCGCTTTGAACAACTATATATCTATAAAATATATGTCTTACAGTAATAGCATATGAAATGGCGTATAACATCGAAGGACACATTTTATGCTAGGAAAAATATTTTAAATAAAATTTTAGTGATTAACTGCTTTCCAGGATTTTCAAAGGATCTGAACTAATTAATGAGGGGGTAGAAAGCAGAAATAAACATAAACAATATTAAATCTTATTAATAGTGAAATCCTGCGTTTCCTGTTGTGAAATTTGTGATATGTATACAGCATTACAAAATAGAAATTTTTATTAGCGTAATTAATTGTATATTCAAAATTATTAAATTGCAGAAGATCTTTTGAAAAGCAGCCTTTCATATAGGCTTCAATTAAAATGGTTGGAGCGCTAGGTCGCTGATATTTATAAGATCATACAATACACACACGTTGGCGCTGTTTTGTTTATAGGACTATTATATACTATACCAGTTAGGTGAAATGGTATGCGTCTATTGTTGTTACATGAAGCAACTTAAGAAGGTAGTTCATTAAGCTAATGATGATGTTATTTGAAGGAGTCATTGTTGCATTTCTTGTGCTCAACAGTTGGCTAGTACTGGAGCAGATGGCTTCCAGTTGAGTTTTGTTTCGTCCATTTATACATATAAGAGCATTTAAAATAAGAATAAGATGTTTGACAGACTTAATGTAATTCGAGAGTTATATTTAAGCCTTAAAATCACCATTCTAGTTGCCAAGTAGGCACAGTAGCAGCTAAAGGAAACAAATCTCCATAAAACCCAAAGGCAACCACGAATTTTATGCTCAAAATTATGTTAAACAAATACTTATTGCATGCAGCAGAGTGCAATTTCTCAACAGCTAGTTTTGCACTCAGTAGCTAAGGTAACTGCCACAGTTTCTCCTTATGAATAGAAATGAGAACTATTATAAATTTTAGAGACAAGTAGGATTATTTGAGTTTCATAACATCAACTGTCAAATCCAAAGAGAACTGGTGATTATTAGAAAGAAAGAAGTAACAATTGATAAAGACAATATATAAATAAAGAGAGTATAGATAATAATAGAAATAAAATAATAATGTAAATATAAATAAAAGACAATATATAGTATAGTTTGAAAAAAATTAAACTTTACAATAAGTAAAATTTGAAATAATTTTCCACGTTATATGTAGAAGCGAAGTTACCGGATACACAGAATAGAAATTCATGATGTCCTTTACCTAGTACATTCGTTTAAAATGTAGCATATGTTATTCATTGTTATTCAACAGTGGGCATGGATGTAATTTGTCCACCTCTCATAGAAGGCAACAGCGGCTCATCTTTGAGGTGCCTCCGTAATAAGCTAGTGACAACAGCTTCCGGACTTAAGTGTCCAGAGCTAAGTGTCCAGCTATTCAATTTCACCAGAACTAGGATTAATATCTATCCTGTGGAAGAAATGTACACACCGGGTCGATTAAGGTCATTAGGTCACAAAAATGTCTTAAATTACTTTTAATATTCATGTTTTGGCATTGACTTCTTTAAATTTAAAAGTCAATTTCTCAAAATTCAAAATTTAACTATTTACACATTTCTTCGATCCCTATATATATAGTTAGAAAAGTTAGTTGACCACATTTTAGAAAATAAAATACAAAACGTTTAATACCAGTGCAACCAAAATTGACTGAAATAGTTGATATTAAAATTGAAGATTATATGCATGGGTTGTAAACAAATTGAAGACCACGATGTTTGCATTTGTACAAAAATAAAGTAAAATATCTGTTAAAGAAAGTTTTCTGGTGTTAAGAGACTAAATCATGAAAAATTCCATTCTTCTTCAAATGGGTCGTGATCTGCATTCTAAAATAGTGACATTCCACGGATTCGAATTTATTAACAACGGGTGATGAAACACCGTTATTAACAACATTATTAAAAAACATTATTAACAACGGGTGATAAGTGGTAGTACACAAATGATCATGATAATTTATTAATAATGTTTCTTAATTTAGAAGTAGCTACACAAAAAATAGGAATTAAATTTTACTTTTCTATTTAGCCATTAATGGAAACTGTGAGTCTGAATGTCTTCAGAGAAACATTCATAATTTGGGGCATACCTAAATGAAGGTAACTATATTTATTTTCGGTATGGGATAATTCGCGATCTATCTTCTACGATCTTGATATTTAATGCATTCAGACGTATTTGTAACAAATAATGAAGGAAGTGTTATTACACCAATGATCATGATATTTCATTAATAATATTTATTAATTGAAAATTAGCTACAGAAAAAATTATAAATTAAATTTTGTTTTATTATTTTATCATTAATAATAAAGACTGAGCCTGAATGTCTTCAGTCAAGCATTCATAATTTGGTGCGTACATAAATAAATACAATCATAAAAATCGTCAATATGAGGACCAGCACGTATGAAATCATATCGCTTCCTGTTTCATGGAATAATAAAATTATAAAATCTTTCAAAGATCTGCTAATATCAGAAGCACTCTTTAGCGTTTAAATGATATAAATAAGTGAGTTGATAAATTTAGGGCAGAAACTTCCATGTTAATGTCTATGTCTTTCACATTTCTAATATTTTGTTGCCTTAAATGAAAGAAAAAAGTGCATTCAGTACTGTTGCTGAATTTAATACATATGTATAAAGAAACTTTCTTCTATGATAAACACTGTTTTTATGCAAAGGTACAAAAGATATTATGTATTAAAAATGGGAAATATTTATAATATAGTATTATTGAAGTCAAGTATACAAATCTCTATTTTTCTGTTCCAGAGTTTTAGTCGAACTTCGAAAATAAATTTTGCTTTTTCAGGGAATACAAATATTGCGAACTCAGTGCGTATTGTGTGAGCTCCCGAAATTTTTGCTATTCGCGAAAACTGATTTGTCTGATGCTTTCGGAGAGTGCATCTGTTGAGAATGGATATTTAATGAACATGAAAAAATAATTGCAACACCTTTAATACGAAAGGTTTAAATTAAGGAAACATTTATTAAAATGCCTCAGGAAATAATATTAACACACACTTATGGAGTTAGAACACTAGAAGAAATAACTTTTCGCTCTGGAAAAAAAAAACACTGCATTTATTATATTAACGTCGTCATACTACAGTGCTGTAAGACGTGTAACCTCATGGCAACAAAAATACAATGCATGTCATTAACAGTAATAATCTTTTCGATACTGTTATCAAAATGTAAACAAACGATATGGATGTATAATCTAAAGCAAAAGAAAAATCAAGGCATTAATAAGCGTAAAGGAAATGATGACTTCGGAAGCCAATTACGCGGACGAAATGTTTTCTATGCGCGTGGGGTGGTGCGGAATACTTATATGCACCCGGGATCCTGAAATACAGAAAGCTCTAGGAATTACTAATATCAAGTACTTAAAAGGTGCTCTGGTATACGCCACGAAATTCGAGCGAACACAGCAAAGCAACTCGTACAGGTCGTCACCCAATCAGAGTTGCCCAAATCCAAGAACCAGTAGATCAAGTGATGGCTCCTTTAGATGATTTATCCAACAAGTCAAGGCTTTGAAACTGAATAGGAGTGAGAACAAACTACCTCCAAATTGTTGTAAATGTGGTACTGAAGACCACATACAACGGAAGAGCAGAACACCCAAGGGCACGGAAAATAAGACAGACGATTTAAGGAGACAACTGAATGCCTTGAGGTGGAGTATTGGTGACAAGAAATCGACCCTAAATTGTTGGAACTGTCGTATTGAAGGCTACATACGAAGGAACTGCAGAACACGCCAAAGCACGGAAGACCATTCCTCCGCAAGGAAGAAAGAACCAACTTAAAAATCATATCGCGGAGCGGTGTTTGAACTATAATGAGAAACTCCATTTTAAAGTGCTGAAATTTCTGCAGTGAGTAGCGACGGTAATGGACTATTCGTCAATGGCATGTCGATAGAAATCCTTGCAATATGACCATCGACAAAGGAGCCAATGTTGCCATCATTTGGAAAGACTTATCTCAACAATTTTAAGATAAACTCATTTGAACGCCATCCTACGTTACCCTCCAGACTGTGTCTGGTGATAAAACCGCAACTGATGGGAAGTTAAATGTAAACATCCCATTTGGAAGTGCCACCTACAATCAAATAGCATATATAGCGGGTATTACAGATCTTTGCATACTCAGATTGGACTTTCTAAAAAATACAATTTTTCCTTCTACTTTAAAAACAACAAACGTCTTTCAGCATCTAAGGACATAACTATCCATAAGCAGAACAGATTCTCACCTGCAAAGACCGAAGCCTTGTCTGAAAGACCCTGCTCAGAAAGCTGCCGATATCATACTAAGGTCGAAGAGAAACACGAGCTTCTAAGTCCGATCGCTCGAAAAGTTCCATAAGCATCGGATGATCGAGAGACATGGAATAACAAAAAGTCAGAAAAGACCAGATGGAAGATGATGACATTAAACCCATAATTGCCTTCAAACAGAAAACGTACCTGGCAGGTACAAAAAAGCAATATGGGACCCTCTGGGACTCACTGTATATTCCAAATAGCGTTTTGTACCAGAAATTCGAATCGGATGATGAAAAGACGTTCAAATGGTAGCTCATACTTCCAAGATCCTTAATCCCAGACGTCATTAACGAACCGCATAGAAAAGGCTACTTCGGAATAATGAGAACTTTCCAAAGTGTACGAGAGCGCTTCTATTGGATTAATGCAAAGGATGAAGCGCAAACATGGTGTTGATTTTACAATGCCTGTGCAGGTTGGAAAGGACCGAAGAAACGCACCCAAGCTGCAACATTACAATGTAGAAGTTTTTTTGAATGTAGCGCCTTTGACATCCTGCGATCTCTGCCACGAACTGCTGTTGGCAACAAATACATCCTCGTTGTCACTGATTACTTCCCCAAGTTGCCTGAAGGGTATCCTATTCCTGATCAAGAGGCTGTCACAGTAGCAGAGGTAACGATGCAGCATTGGACTTCCAGATTCAGAGTGCCTCTTCAGTTACATTCCGAACAGCGAAAAACTTTTGCATCGGTTGTAATAAAAGAACTGTACAAGCTACTCGGCATTAACAAACCTCAAACGACACCTTTACATTCCCAGTCAGACAACATGGTAGAGTGTTTTAATCGAACTATTTTTAATAACCTCTCGTTGGCGGTCTCCAGAAACCAACAGGACTGGGACAAGAAGTTACTTCTATTTTTACTCGCTTATCACAGTGCTGTCTTTTCGGGTTATTCATTTGAGCAGCAGCTATGGAGGTATTAAGCAACTTTATTTATCATTCATGCTAGTTGTAAAAATAATCAAATTTTCTTTAAATATTTTGGCTTAATACTAAATTTTAAAGATACTAAAATGTTAAGAAAGTATATAAGAAATTGATTTTAATTTAAAACTCCTTTTTTGCACAGGAATATTGTTAAGAAACATTAACAGTTTTATAGCAGCGATAATGCAATATTATCACTAACATTAAATACTAAATAAAGAACACAGGGATGCTAATTTATGCATTGCTACAAGGAGAATTAAAAAAAAAGTTCCGCCGAGAATATAGCTGAATGGAGTGCTGGACAGCAAGAGGATGAGAGCCGATGTAGAATGCCGCTCTAACACGTTCTCTACGGCTACTGATAATGGCTTGATAGCTGCAGACAGTGTTCACGACAAAAATGATACAAAAGGAGCCATCACCGTTTGTTTCTGCGAGTCAAAACTATGTTGAGTTTGCACGGTGAAATTCTCTTTTGTCGGCTGTGATTGACCGAAAATCGCTTCGTGAGCGACCGGTCAATCCCGATCGAATTTTTGGCCATTCTTACTATTCCTGCTTCCTGAAGTCACTGGGAGGCTTCAGCTTCAGCACAAGGTCAACTCATTATATTATTTACATTAATTAAAAGGGAAACATGCTTGTACGTTAATGACTTTTTTACGATTACTAAAATATGATTTTTAAGTCGTAAAACTTCATGAAAATATTAATAACGTATTTTCAGACATGAAAATATTATAAATTACTTGTGTAAAAGTTCTTTAGGTAAGCAAAATGTAACAAAATTAGAATAAAGACGCTGCTAAATTAGAAATGAATGTCAAAGAACTGACTTCAAGGACAAAAAATAAATTTCGAATTACTCTAACTAATTTATTAACTGACTTCTCAATGCAAATTGGCAATCATGTCGAAAACCGCAAAGTTTGAAAAACATTTTTCTACACAGTCAAATGATTCGTGTTTAATTTTTTATAACAGATACGAAATATTCTTAAATACAAGTATAGTGGCGGCAAGAACGCATTAAAAAGAGCTTTCATAATTTTTACAAAATTTATTTCCTTAAATTTAAAAATGCCAAAATATTAACGCTTGCGCCATTTAAAAATGTTTGTAAGTGGAAACTCATATCTACGAACAACAGTTGCAGCAAAAATAAAAGCCGAGCGCGGACTTTTGTTTTCATGGTATATATAAACTCTCCGAAGCATGTTTAGGAAAAGATTTTGCAAACACCGTTCAGGAAATGCCTCTTCCTTTTGTGCGTAATGCCAACATTAGTGTGTATTGTATAGCAAATTGCGTTGTAACTTATCGTGCAGTAATTGTTTGAAATTGAAGTCAAGACTCTGATCAAGCCAACTGAATTTGTCTTTCAAAACTTTAAATTTTTTATATTTAACTTATTTAAATGCAATGAATAATTTACAAAATTTTCAAACCCTGTGGTGCCGATGCAAAATACTAGATTTCAAATTTAATGAATCCTTCTCCTTCAAGCATTGAAGCTGTTTTATTAAATTCAGTATCTTATCATGGGAAATTCTGAAACTAAAAAAATTTAAACGTACATAGATCTTACCTTGCTTAATACTTACCTTGATATATTCCGCTTTATAAACGATAACATATGGAGTGACACCTATCCAGGTAAAGAATATTCCTTCACGCTGGAACATGTACGCAAAAGCAGAACAAACTCTTAACAAGTCTGTAAGATAGACAGAAGAAAACCTGAGTTTAGTTTCATTAAATTACAAGGGTATTTTTATTGCTCTTTTTATGCCCGTTACAATTCCTAATTTATAGTTTATATATCAATATCGCTTTGATTTCATAACTTAAAAAGCGGACGTTTATTAATCCATTTTCCGAGTTAATTAGTCATTCGCATGCAAATACAGCCATCGATGAATTATCTTGGTCAGTGTCGTCAGCAAAGAGGAAAAAAATAAGAAAAAAATCTGAAAGCTTTCAGATTTTATATGACGCCCAAAGGGGCGATTGTTTAACGTTTTGAGGGTTACCTTTATTTATTAAATATTATGTTCTTCGCACTTTAAATTCAGGTCAACAGCAATACCGCAAAATAATTTTAAAATGAGCATAACTTTAGAATTTCTGATGCACAGTTTCGCGCGCTGGGAACAAAAATGTTTTCTTTTTTCTTACAATGTTGCCATTCATCGCTTTGAAATCGTTGAGTTTGTTATTAGAAAATTTGTTTAAGGTTTACAAAATATGAAATCGATAATAAAATAAATTTCAAATTCCAAATTTGGAGTTCCAGATGCCTATATTCGTTAGAAGATTACGTTATTCAAAATTTGATCGGTCTAGGTACCGTTGTTTTATCGCAGTGCGAGAAACATATATACATTTATGCAGATTCTTCATTATTTAATTTCTTTAAGTATAATACAGGGCGATAATATTTGGTGGCAACAATTTAAAAAGTGAACCGACATTTATAGTGAACCAAGGCAAAATGCTAAAACGGAAATTAATAGCCGTTCAAGCCAAACTGCCCCTTCGGACTAATAAAACAACGACTAGTAATATCATAAAATATCTAATAATTAAATTAAAATTAAAACTTAACAAAAGGTAAAGAGATAAATAAATATTTAACAAATTATTAAATTAATGCTAGTTGAAAGTTGAAAATTAAGTAGTTGAAAAAAAAATATCCTAATTTTTAAGTGGGACTCCTGATAAAATTACAGTTTTATTCAATAACTAAGAACTAGCTCAGCCGGCCTACGGTTAAATTTGAAACCTGAATATATGTATAATACGCTATATCAAGGCAGGATAGGAACAAAAACCACTCTTTTTCCTGCATGCTAATAAATCGCAAGGTATATGTCAGTCAAGCTAAATTTAAATAATCATCAAGTATCATCTCATAACGCATTTCATGTTATGAGTTCAAAAGGAACATTAGTCCCGAATGGGATACTTCTCTCGAAACAGCATTTTTAGTTGATTCATTCTAAGCCGCGTATCACTTTTAAAATTATTGCCACAAAATATTACCGCCCTATATTATATATGAAGAAATTAAATAATGAAAAATCTGCATGTATGTATGTATGATTCTCGCACTGTGAATAAACGACAATACCCAGAGCAATCAAATTCCGAACAACGTAGTCCTCATTCGAACATGTGCATTTCGAATTTGATAGTTTATAATTTGTAGATCTTTGATGAATTTTTGATTAGCGAACTCTACGATATCAAATACAGTAGTGAGAAAACTCTACGGAAAAAAAAACATTTTTACCTCCAGCGTGCAAGACTTTTTATCGAAAATTTAAAGGCGCTAGCGGGGTAAGGCTAAAGCAAAATTTATAAGTTCTATGTACATCAAAAAAGAAAATGTATAAAAACATTTCAATGTGAAATGTTTCAGATTTATTTTGGCTTCATTAACAGTTTTTGGTTATACAAAATAGGTTTGTAGCGATGCTATCGTACAGATACTCTGTTACTATGAAACTGCTGCTCTGTACACTGACTGATGTCTATCTCTGAATTCTTGAGCATCATGAGAAAAGAAAATTACATACGTAATCGGTTCCAAGTTAGTATTAAAAATTTTGCTATAACTAGTATCTTTATTAAAAATATAAATTCCAAAAACAGTTCTCTCCAATAATAATATTGCTTAAGAAATCAGATGCAGATTTTTTAAGCTATTGGATTAAAATAAATTGTATAAAATATGTATTGTACGTTTTTTCTTAAATATATTAGATCAAGAACACGTAATAAAGGGGACAAAAACTGTTTTTGTACACTTTTCAAGTTGGAGGAAATTTTAGGTTTTTTAAAGGAAGTATCATCAACGAGCTACTTACTTGCAATAAACGGAACCTGCTCTGAACTGGAATTTCGGGATTGCTGCGAATATTGCCAGAACACCACAAGGGGGTGTGCTGCACCATATGAGGGAAACTTTGAGTAGTCCTTGGCTGTTTTGGATATGCGAAACCACAGGAGAACCATCAAAAAAACAGCAACGACAAGCAGTCCCATTAGAAGCGTTAAAAGTATGAGCACCAGTGATATCTCCATCATCGGTTATAATGCTTCAATGTTTGGATGAATTTTCTCACTGAGTGAAAGAAGTAAGGGTAACCTCGTATATCGACTTCCCTTCAAAACAGTCCACTTTTCATTCCTTGGCTATGCAGTGTTTTTGTCACCTAACTCACTGTGGTTTTGTAATTTAAAAAACGTCATTAATTATTCTGATTGCGTAATATCTGTTTCTCTTACAAATAAAGAATGCAGCAAAATATGATCTCCCTGATAAACGAACAAGAACAACCTAGTATTTAGACTTTCCTTCAAGCAGTCCACCTTCTGTTGCTTCACGCAAAAATGCTTAGTGTTTTTGTTATCTATCTCGCTGTGGTTTCTTAACTCAGAGCACATCATCAGTCATTCTGATTGAGTAATATCTGCTTCTAATTACCAACAACGAAAACAACAACACCTGTTTACCCCCGAACAGCTCACCTAACCCAACCGAAAACAGCATTTGCCTTGACATGTATCATGTCTAATAAAGCAAAAAAATATTGTTTGTTGGTTGCTATTTACTAGAGCATTCACGACTTTATAGGTACATGGCATAGCTTTTATTCAAAGGTGCAATATGTTTGTAGCTTTTAAGATGTAATATATATATTTCTCAGAATGTACTAAATTCAGAAAGCACACAAATAAAGTTCCCTAAGTTTTTTGGCCCAGAACAAAAGGTAAAAATTTTATGCTTCATGCGCAATGTTAGAAGAATAAAGTAAGCAATAAATACCCAAGATTAGATATAAAGGTTTACTCTAAATATTATTTTGAAATCTAAAGACTAATTCACAGACAAATATAGGCACCTACTAAATAAATCTAGAAACAAGATTATTGTGCAGGTATACAGTTATTATTAGAATACGGCTGGATTCCTATTAAAATCATTATTTTCCCTGCCTATGTGTTCTATAAAACAAATTTATTTTCTCGAAATCTTTCTTTCTCTTTATTTCATGATAAGTATGATGACAAATAACAGTTCAGATTTTTTGAAAGATATACCTCTTTTCACAATTTCATACAGTTTTAAGAAATTAAAAGGTTTTCATATAATTTTATTTCGCACATTTTATGGGAAAAAGTACGTTATTATAAAACAAAATATTGTGAAATATATGGGAGTTCTATGTAAACAGAAAAAAATGTGTTGTTATCAATTTTAAATAATTTAATTACTTCTAAGCTTAATATGAAGCTAAAATTTCATGCGAATTGCTGAAGTTTGCTACTTATCTTTATTTATATACTTTATGCTTAAATGATGAATTACTTTTCGTGAAAGTTTTAACAGCAACAGGTGGGACGTTTCAATCAGCAATAATAGCATAAAACGTTTTCCTGAATTTCTATTATATTTTATATCTAACCTCACTACTTTGGTTCTTCTTTCGCTTATTTTTCTATAACTGTTTGATGCCAGAATTTGCCACTTTAATTGTTGCCTTATAGTTTTTAAATATAAATACAAAAAACGTTTTCTCTAAGTTATTTTCATACGTTTATTATAGTTTCATTTCCCTTTAGTACGGTAATTCGAATTAATTACTGTAGAGCGGAACAAATCTTAATTATCAAATGTTATATATATCTTGAAAATTTCAAATAAATTGACATATTATACGCTTGTTTAGGAAATAATTCAAATTTGCAATTTAAAGATATTACTTAAATACCTAAACCGAAAATGTTATGTCGTACGGTCCTTTGTCAGCTTCTTAGAATATAATTTTTCATAACGAGTATCAGATTTCTCCTAATTTAATTATATGAACCACTATGCTATATATTTTGCAGTTATGCGAGATACATAGGTATGTACACTGCTGGGTACCGTAAATGCAGCACCCTGAAGGAAGCATGCAAATAACATGAAATTTACAACGTGCATTAGCGAGGTGAGATATGCAAATGATTACAATTTCAGTGCAGACGCACATCACGCGCGCCTGTGGCCAGACTGTCAAAGCGCTATTTAAGGCTTGGAGTTTTCGACAATTTCAAGTTCGGCAATTGTGTTTTTCTTATGTTTTTTTCAAAAAAAAAACGATCAATTATTCCTCGTAGTAAACAGCGATCATTGTTTGATCAAGTATCCGAGTTCGACAGAGGAAGGATAGTGGCCTACCGAGAGTGTGGATATCTTTCAGGGAAATCGTTAGTCGTGTTGGACGAAACCAAAGAACTGTAATGCGGATATGTAACCGTTGGATGCAGGAGGGTACGTCGTGTTCGATCGCATCCACCTCAGTGCACTACTTCATGTGATGACAGGAACATTGTGCGCATGGCAGTGACGGATAGCACAGTCACATCACGATCCATAGCACAGCACATTCAGTCTATAACGTATCATCCAGTGTCTGTGAGTGCCATTCCACTCCGTTTGCAGCAGAGTTGTCTGTTCGCAAGACGTCCATTGCTTCGTCTACCCTTGACGCAGAATCACATACGTCTCCGCCGCTAATGGTGCGATGAAAGAAGGATGTGGACGGCAGACTGACGAGTCACGCTTCTGTCTGCAACACCACGATGGCCGGATTCGAGTCTGGAGACACCGTGGAGAGAGGATGCTGAACAGCTGCGTTCTGCACCGCCACACTACTCCTGCGCCGGTATTAAGGTATGCGGCGGTATTGGATATCACCCTCGACCTCCTGTAGTACGCATTGCCGATACTTTAAACAGCGAGCGCTACATCTCCTATGTTTTGGAGTCAGTTGTCCTTCCTTACCTTCAGGGCTTGCCCACAGCCATATTTCAAAAAGATAATGCGAGACCACACGTAGCACACATTTTTCAAGTGTTCTTCGTCAATCGCCGGACTGAATTGCTTTCCCGGCCGGCTCGTTCTCCGGATCTCTCGCCGATAGACAACATGTGGTCCATTGTTGCTGAACGGTTGATCCAGATTACATCCCAAGCTGCCACACCAGATCAACTGTGGCAACGTGTGGAAGCTCCTTGGTCTGCTGTACCCCAAGAACACAACCAAAGTCTTTTTGAATCAATGCCGAGGCGTGTGGCAGCGATGATCTCCAACAATGGCGGCTAATCTGGCTACTGATTCTGGTAGGAACCATACTTCACAAAAGTCTATACATTTAATTATTTGATACTTGGTCAACATGTTATCTACTAAATAAATTTTGTTGTGATATCTCTTGTCTTTCTTGGTGTTACAATTTGGGTAGCCAGCAGTGTATGTAAGTGCACATGTTACGAAAAATTCCATTGTGAATCAATTTTGCAATCCATTTTGGAAAAAGGAATCCTTTATTCTGTGTGTTCGTACAGACATCAGTTTAAACAAATAGTCACAAGAGCACCTAACTGGGATAGCCTATCTCCATCGAAGAATATTCTCCTTAATCTATCACGTTGAATTAGATAAGATTAGGTAAACAGTTATTTTCTAAGATGTAACGACTTAATGATAAATGCATGAAATTCATATTTTTCAAAGCAGATTTTGACATCGTGAGCACCAAACCAGAGTGCTAATGGGTAAAATTCCAGACTTGAACCACATCGAAGGCTACTGTTTTGCCAGAATAATTAGTTTTTAATAACCAAACAGATTCAAACGCTAACGAGGTCCCCAAAATAAAAGGGAAACCATAAAACGAGAGAAAGGATATCAGCAAAAATTTAATCTAAGCAGAGATAGCTAAGGAAAAACGATGTTGAAAAACTTGCTAAATCTATTTTCCAAAATATTCCACTACAAGCCAGGCCCCACACAGATTGTGAGCCTTAACATCGACACCAGAATTGCCTCTCCTATAAGAACAGAGCTCTATCATTATGACAATGGTAAAAAAATTATAGAAAGACACATAGAAGAAACAATAAAGAATTAAATAATAACTTCTATATATGGCCTTTACCCTAGTCCGTTAGTACTATGTTGTAAACAAGAATAAGCTCCAACTACGGTTATAAACCATTACGATCTGCAGTTGATTATAGGAAATTAAACAGTGTTATTAATTATCCTGTCTATTGCCATAATTGCAGAAAAATTTTTAGTAAAGTTATTTCTACGAAATTCATTACTACTTTAGACCTGATATCACAATGCTTTCAGATTGGCGTTAAGCCTGAAGACATTCCGGAAACCGCATTTTTCACTAAGCACGCGTTTATGCCTTTCTAAGAATGTCGAACATGTTTATGCCTTTTCTTTCTTTCAGCATTGTCTGCAATATAAGATTGTCATTTTTAAAAAAGACTCGCAGTATTTAATGCATTCAAATTTCACAAAGATACATAATACAGATAAAATAATCAAGTTTTATATTCAAATTAATGAATTCCGATAAATCGTTTAAATGAAATTTGCGATCAGAAAATTATAAATGCCTCAGGGTATTGACTAGAACATAAAAAAATCGCATTCTGTAGCTTAGTACTCTTATCTTGAAGAAAAAGCCTTGCCTAAAATCAATTTTTATTTGAATTCAAATTATTGATTTAAATTAAAAATAGTGTTACTTATGGTGAGATAAAATTTGCGAAGTGAATCCATTACAGGATAAGTTTTAAATAGTGTTTCCAGTATTCTTTTTATGCTCTTATGAATATATTTGCTCTTCTATGCAATATTATTAAATGGCTAAGTTTAAGTCTATTTGTATCTTATAGTGTCTTACACTTTGGTGGCTAATAAATATGCAGTTTTCGTTACATTAAACCTATGTAATTGAGTCTCCATTTAAAGCAAGGCATTCTGTTTCTTATATAGCTTTTAGTTATTTCTAAAGGAAAACCTCAAAAAAAAAACGTTGCGTGTATTGTTCTACACTTCATTACGTACCGTACTTGGTAAATAAAATAGTTATTTACAAGCTTTTTCTATAATTACGATTGATAGTAATAAATCTATATACTTTGCTTTTAGATGTATTTTAAATGTATTACGTGAAATATTTTAAAACGCATATGAAAAAGAATTTCTTAAATTCTTAAATAGCACAGAAAACTTCGTAGCTCAAAATTCAGAATGTCCAAGAATCCGAAATAGTCGAAAATTCATAAATTTTTCATATTAAATAAGCTTTTAAATGGCTTTTGTTTAATTTGTAAGGTTTATCCTAAGTTTTGAATGGTTAATTTTTAGTCAAAGCCACTTTCCTGTCGGTACTAATTTCAGCTTTCAATTTCGTACCAGAATGGTTTTTCAGAATCGCGGTTAAATGCAAATGAAGAAAGAGCAGTACTTAAAATGGAACTTCCACTGACTTCGTTAGAGTGAAATTTGCTATCCTGCCCTACGGGACTTCATTCGACATAACCATCCATGCATCGCTCCTAGAAGCACTTACTTGATAACAGCCGGAAAACAACCTGTTTTCACAGGTTAATCGCGGCACAGAGAGGTAGTTGGAGTTAGAGTGGCTTCATTAGAGATTTTGACTAGCGCCTTTTGGCTGCACTCTCTCTATGTTATTACTACGCTCAGCCGTATTGCAGGCCTTTGATAGCTTCGCAGTTTAGTTAGCGTTTAAAGAGCTAGCTCCTGTAGAATTTTGATAGTTTCGGCTATATCTTTTTTAGTTAAGCATTAGTTGGGTTTTAGCTCTTAGTATTCTTGAGTTAAAGCCCAAGTATTGGCTGTTCTGTATGTCTTGAGAAAGGGCCATCTGTAAACTTTATTTTGAGCAATAAATAGTAATTAAGTTTACCTTCTTGAGTTTCTGTTCTGTGAACTAAAGTGACTGAATAGTCGCTTTAGTACCAGTTCTTAATAGCAGTTAGTACCAGTTCTTAAGATTCCCCACATTTAGCTGTAAATTCTACGTAGGAACTTTATAAATTACTAAGTCGAAAACGCTAGATAATGTATTTGAATAAAAGGAATGGAAGTCTAGAGTATTCTATCAATTAACAGTGAAAAAGAAATCGCGAAAAAAGTAAATAAATGTTTGTTTTCCTAAATACATTATGTAGTTCGAAAAACGCATTAGGCACTCAATATTTATTTGGTGTTTGATTTCGTCAGTGTAAAACTTCTGATGCAGTTTGCTCCTTTCTTTACAATTTTGCATGTGTGTAGGACCAGAAAGCAAATGTACGAGTTATAGATTTTGCAGCTGTCTTCCGTTTTAAAGGAAATTAAAAAGTAAAATTAGAGACGAACATTAACAGTGTTGTTTACCTGTACAGATTTTCCAAGGATTAGGATTCGGATTAATGCAAAAATTATAAAAGTATGTCTGTGGAGTAGCGGTGAATAACACCGTTCATTGGTGGACTTAAATAATGATTTCCAAATGAGAAATGATTTATTTATTTATTGCTTTTATTATAAGTAGTATTATCAATGATTCTTTATAAGAGAAAGCCCCAACAGTGACTGAACGAAAGAGCGCTAAACACTTTTATTCAACATCGTTTCGAGTGAAGGCAAATAACCTGGACGCATCAACATTTTTAAATTTTCCCCCTGTGTAATGTAGATACAAGACAGTTCCCTTAGGAAATCGTCACAGCCATTGTGGTTTTCATTATATTCAAACAAATAGTTGCAACTGAAGTTTTCTGCTAAATAACTTCATAGAATACTTCTTTTTGGCCGATGTACACCACTTGTACCTTTCTCTCGGCTTTTAGGTAAACTCTACTCCGAGTAAAAGGTGAACTTTATCGGAGTCATTAACCCAGGACAAATTCTGTTTTCATTTTTGAATTTATGCGAATGAATCGCGCTTTTGATGCAAAACTGCGGCTTAATTTAATCCATTTATTTTGTTCCCCGTGTTGTGTTCGAAAAGCTTATTTTTTCAAACAATAAATAAATAAATAAATAAAATAAATTACAATTTTTCAATGATAAACAATTATTAATTTAACGAAGATCACTAAATGAGACAACAACAATAAAATATTGCTCCTAGCATGAACAAATTATTTGACTTTAATAGTATTACATGTTATACAGAATATTGAAGTGTTTTAGATGTCCGCTATAGATATTTCAATAAAATTTTTTACGAAGGAGGATGCTAAAACGCTTGTGCACATCTTTGTGCATCCTTCGTAAATAAAATATGAAATATATAAAATTGATTCTTTTCTCATAGGTTCAAATAAAATACAAACTGAAAAATATCTAGAGAACAATTTTAATTTTGCTTCATCTTCATCACAACATTTAAATTCCAAACAATCATTACCTCTTCTTCCTGTTCCTACATATGTTTTGGACATTAATGCTATATTCCTTCAAAACAAGTTACCATTTATTAGTGAAGCTACCAAATTCTCACTCTTCACAAATCATTTTGAGCTTCCAAATTCATATGTATTTCCGAAAAATAAAATGTGTGACGGACAAAATAGGAGTTTCCAACATGACTGGCTTCATATATACCCTTGGATGGTTTATAGTCAGAGAATGGACGGTACGTACTGTTTATCGTGCGTACTTTTCTGTCGAAATCGAGAAAGGTAAGGAAGATTTGTCTTTCAGCCTTTCAAAAATTGGATGAAGATAGCAGTAAAAGCAAATCTTCATCAAAAGACAGTTTACCACTTGGACTCTATGACAAGCGCAACTAAATTTCTCAAAGCCGGTGATATACCTGAAAATTTCGTTGATGTATGCCTGGATAATAAAAACCGTTCCTCTATTGAAAAGAATAAACAGATGCTCCGGCATATTATACGGGAAATAATATTCTGTGGCAAACAATGTATAGCATTCAGAGGACATAGAGCAAAAACTAGAATAAGCAGAGAATCCAGGAAATTTTTTATCTGTTCTCAAATTGCTGTCTAATTATGCAGAAGACTTAGAACAACATTTAAATTCTCCAGCCATGAGAAATGCGATTTATTTGTCATCTACCATTCAAAATGATCTGGCAGATATAATTGGACACCAAATAATTCAGAAGAATATCATCGAAGAAATTAAAAGTAGCAAAAGTTTATTCCATAATGGCTGATGAAGTCACTAAATAATGCGGAAACTTTATCATTGTGTATCAGATTTGTGGACAGTCAAAAAAATATTAGAGAAGAATTCCTAGATTTTCTCAGGCTAACTAGTATTACAGGGGAATTTATTTCATCCTCTATAATTTCAAAAATTTCAAAATCCGAGTTAGATCCTGGCAACATTAGGGGTGAGAGTTACGATAGAGCAGGTAATATGTCATAAAAAAAGTTGGAGTTCAAGCTCGGATTAAAACTTTCGTTCCAAAAGCAATATATGTGAACTGTTGTTCTCATTTCCTGAATCTGGTAATGATACACTCATGCAAAATTCCTGAAATCCACAATATGATATACCAAATGAAAAATGTTTTTTTTAACAGTCCTAAACGAAATGATCTTCTTACTCAAATTGTCAACGAGAATGCTACACATGATTTAGGTCGACGAAACATAATATCAAACCTTTGCCGGACAAATGGGCCATGCGGCATAAGGCGTACCAGCATTTTTAACAAAGCCTTTTTCGATATTATTAAAGCTCTAGAGCAAGTTGTGTACTCAACCAAATTAGATGCTTATGTGCATAATCAGTGGAGCGCGCGATGTAAGAGAGATGCTATAGTTATGCTGAATTCAATAGTTTCGTCTCCTTTCATTGTACCTTTCATAACAGTGTATCATTATGTATCTCATTTAGAAGGAATAACAGTTAAACTTCAGGGACGACCTGTTGATATTGTGGAAGCCTGTAACATGGTCCAAGAAATAATAGAGTTTTATCTTGCTAAGCGTGAAAATGTAAAAGAGAGTTTTTAAAGTATTTTTGATTATGCTGGGCAAATATGTAAAAAATTAGACGTGGAGCTTAAAATGCCACGCAGCGTTCGAAAGAAAGTCCATCGAAATAACGCTCATTGTGATTCTATGTTTAGTTACTACAAAACTATTTTAGCAATTCCTTTACTTGACTATCTCATTTTCCATTTAAAATCTCAATTTTCAAATTTAGAAAAGACTGCATCATCCCTGTTTTGCATACTACCATAAGTTTGCGTTGATTATGTAAACGAAACTGCTGTAAATGAGTTGAAAGTTACATATAAAGATGATTTCGGAATTTCTAAACGAAGAGATGAAACGTTGGCGACGGCATTTTACGTGTATTCCCAAAACAAAGCTCCCAGACACACCAGCTTTGGGTTTAAAAGCTACGAATAAAAACCTTTTCCTCAATATTGATGTGCTTTTGCACATAGCAGCTACACTGCCGATAACATCTTGTGAATGCGAACGTTCGGCAAGTGCTTTGAAAAGATTAGAAAACTATAATAGAGCTACTATGACGGAAGACCGCAGAAGTTCTTTTGCATTGATACATATTCATTAAATCAAAGAAATATCAATTGACAAAATTGTTGATATAATTGCCAGCTTACACCCACGAAAAATTGAATTTGGGAATATTTTAATTGCCGAACCAAAATGAAAGGCCAGAAAAATGTTTGCCTTTTCTTAAAATTTTTATTTGCGATTTAATTTTATGCATAAAATAAACGATGCTTTTACAGCTTTTATATATTTAATTCAATATCTTTGTTATGTAATTATACAGAATAGAAATATAGATTTTATATATTTATTTATCTTTATAGTTTTATTTTGAAACCACAGTAAAATGAATTTCAAAATTATTTTAATACTTCTTTATTTCTGTGAGTATGTACTTCAGAAATGAAAGTAAATACTAGAAGTACTTTCACAAGGACTATATATTTTTGTTATTTATTATTTCCTTTTCAATGTTTATAAAATTGCTTTAATAAAGGTTAAAATGGTTAAGGTGAAAAACAAAAATATTAGTTATGCACTAATATGTTTGTAGGGTAATAACTATAAATACGGTAATTAAATGCAATATATCCATAATTTTGTTACATAATTCTATTATTAATAAAACTTATAGTATAATTATTATTTACATTAAGATAACTGTCATTAAAGTAATTTATTCGTCACATAGTAATTACCTATATAACTGAAGATGCTGCAATAGGTAGTATGGCCATATTAGTCGTAGCGGGCACCCCCCCTGTATTTTGAGCTGGCTACGCCCATGAAGAGTGTTTTAAAGTTTCATATTTTTATTTTTCTGTGTGTAACAGTAAAGTGAAAAACTCTTACATTTTTATTTCGTCCTTTCTGGAAATTCGAAGTACGATAAGTTTATGTGTTAACTTAATTCTACAAACTGAATACGAAAATATAAAAGCCTAACTAAAGAAATATACCATTCATTTTCAAAATATATGATTGTTTAATTGCGCGAAAACTTTTCAATGTCATCTTTATATTTATCGTTCTCTATTCTGTGCCAAGATCTTGGTTCTATGTTCTCCAACCAACCCTATGCAGATAATGCATGTGGCGCCATCTGCAGGTGTATTAAGTAATTTTTCTCTTAATATATCTTCAAAATTGAATGGATGTGCGTACGCAAAAGTGATTGTCAGCTGATTCAGGCTTCAAGGCATTTATATTTAACTGTACAGCCTCTTTAAGAATTTATTATACAAAACACAGATTTACAAAAATTATGAAAAATCGAAATAAATATTTATCTGTAGCCACTTTTAATTTATTAAATATTTCAAACAGTAAAACATTATCTTGCGAATGATGCTTAATGTGAAAATTTTCTTACACAGCGAAACATCATTTCTGAGTAATCAATAAAGCGTATTACAGAGAAGTGACTTCTGGACAGGAGGGTGCAGGGAATTTATCTTCAAGCTATTAATATTCAAAATTTAATCCAAACGAAGCAAGGAGAGTACAATTTGTTTACATTTCTTCGTCACTCATTATAACACGAAGGAAACAATGACGTGTTTTGTTGTTTGCACACACATCACCTGTCTGTATTATGCCTTGCAGTTTAAATTTACTCTAGAAGAGAGAAATACATACGCTATGAGATTATGATTTAATAATTATTAGGTAGCCAGAGCTTAAATTCAGGCGTAGGCCATGAGTGCGCGGCTCAATAGGCTTTGAGTAAAATTTTAATTAATATCAACAAAAGTCTAAACAGGATGAGCACCAGTACTTTAATGTGTTATTTAATTGGATGTTATTTTTTAATTTAATTTATTAATATTTTATTATTAATTGCACATTTTATTTCGTTTATTTACTTTTTTAGATTTTTTGATGGCCTTCTGTAGGACTTTCGGCCTTCGAGTGTCCCAATTCAGCCTTTTGCGTAGCAGTTATACATTGAATTTCCCCAAACTAAAACTCTCGCTAAATAATGTCTTTTCCCAGAAATATCGGCGCCAGTAACATTAATTAATCCTTAACTGCTAAGCCCCATTTTTCTGACATTAATAGTAGTATATAAGACTCCTAGATTCTACCCGAAAACAGTAACTAAAGTATACATTAAAATAACTTTTGGTATTCATGCTAGATTAAATTGAACAGAGAATAAATTTAAGTGTTTTGCATCAATTACTTCCAGTTAAAGCAATAAAAAAGAAGTACAGTATACATTAATGTAAGCAATTCTTTCTTATTTTATATTATTTTGCATATTGCCAATGTTTGGTTTCAGAAAGTAGATAAAGTGCAAACACGTGTTAAATGCTAAGATACATAAATAATGAAAAAGAATTTAATACAGTCTTCCTAAAGCCGAAATACTACGAACATAACGTACATTTATACTATAACTCGGTATGTACAGTGTGTCATCGAAAAAGCTTCCTGATGCAGTTCTCGAAAGTGGAACATGTTTCAAATTAAATCGCAAAACTCGGCGATTTAAAGGGAATGTGATGACTCTCGCGAAAATGCAATCCGAACTGAAAAACCAAACTCTGCGATTTAAGAAAAATATGTTACCATTGCCCGAATTAAAAAATTTTTATCTTCGACGCAACGATGTCTTTTCGTTTTGCACAGTGTAAGATATTTAATTTTTCTTTCAAATTTAATCTGTTATTAATTAATAAACTAAGGGATTAAAAACAATAGTGGCAGATTGATTGCAGTTAGTGCAGTACACAATATCCTCAGGATGTCCTATTTAAGCCACAATATCTCGGGACAAATTTAGGATATACAGGATGTTGATTCCCATATGTCCTGGAGACATTGTAATTTAACATCCTAAGGATATCTTGTTTAAGTCGATCTTATATATCCTGAGGATATCTTGTTATGCCCCGAGGTACGTGACAGTGTCTTGAAGATGTTGATTCTCAGACGTCCTAAAGACTTTGCCAGGTTGACATCTTGAGGATGTTCATACTATTTTTTCCGCAGGACTTCTGTTGTTAAACATTTTGAGAATATTTGTTCTCAGTTTTACCAATTTTGGTTTTTCGAATTTGCATATCTGAAAGCATGCCCACTTTTTTTCATACGTATTTTGCTAAGAATTGTTCCTAAATATTGTTCAATAAAAATATGGATATCCAGATGAATCTTGTTTTTTCGTTATAATTTTAACTGCTATTTTTTCTGGTGTTTTTAAAATATTGTTTTAGGCACCGAGAAGTACTTTCAATAGATTAGCTTTCTAGAAGGTTTACTAAATTCTAAATAACATGCGTTTTACATAAAAAATATTTAATAAATTACTTTTGTAATTACTCACAGATTGAAAATGCTATTATAAATGTAGGCAAAATTACAAAAACGAAAGATTTTTTTAAATTATTTCTAAATTGTTTTTCAATCTCGTGCTCTGCTAATACTACTGACTGACAGTCGAGTGATAATTTCGAAGTAAAAGGATTACTCTACGACGACTGATCATAATTCCAGACATTTTGGTCTTCTATGGAGATGGTCAGGTTAGGGAAATAACGTTTAATATTCAATATTTATCTATATTTACGGGAATTTTAGTCACTTTCAGAAGTGGGTGTATTGACAGATGATGTTCCGCACATTTATATATTAATATTCTCAGAAACCAAAATTTATTTATAGTTTCAGAAACACTGGATAGAAGCTGTAACAAATGTATTTATTTATAGCGTATCCGCAATGTTTTATGTTTTAATGAAAATGAAGGCATCATTAATTAACTATCGTTTCACTAATTAGTTTACGAGATATAGAAAAAATTCAGATATAAACATTGTTTACTACTGAAAAATGCAGAAAGTTCAGTAGAAGTATACTCTTTCGCGACACTGCACATTCTATTCGAACAAACTGCTATTCCTAAATTAACCATTGTATTCTTCCGCCAAATGGCTGAAAGTAATTGTTTTGAAACGAATCGAAGATGGCTACGTGGTGCTGATTAGTTGCTTTTGTAGATATTTTCTTGTACATAAAGTGAGTTCATTTTTAATGCTTGCATATTTTCTGTTGCTGGTTTTCGAAATTATGTCATTTATGACCATTTCATTTTGATAGTTAAGTGTTTTAGAGATTTTAGCTTTATATTTAGTAGATTCTTAACGTTCTGTTATTAACAATGCTTTAAAAACTATATACTAAACTTTACTTCTTCATCTTGCTTTATATCATCAAAATTTTCAGTGGAAGTTGGATTATGTACTGCTATGAATTATGTGTTACTATGATTTATATGCTTGTCTCAGTTATATGTTTTGAAGTATTTGATTTGAGCATATAGCTGCGCTTGTTTTCAAACAACTATTTTTTGAAATTTTTGAGCAAAGACCTCTTAATTCGAACTGACTTCATATTGTTGCGTGCGTACGGATTCGTAATGGATTGTATGCCCAAGTCCATGAAAAGTTAATAAAATGTATTCTTAGCCCAGAAATAAACAAAATTGCTGAGATTTCCTCACAGACATTCGTACAATATTACAATATCTCACAGTAATTATATTTAAAGCTACTAAAAAGCTAAGCAAAACTCAATTCAAAATACAGAGAAAGCTAATCCGATCTCATCACGAATTCGTTAAAATTAATAACAGGACTAAGTAAACAACTACAGTTCGCATAACAACAACAACTGAGCTGAGATGTTTCAATCCGGCTTTTATAAGATTTTTAATCATGCTCGAGAACAGTCTGGCATTTTCTCGATTTTTCTGGATCGCAACAGCAATTACGAGATATCTATTTACTAAATATAGAAAGCACGCGCTCTTTTATTTTTACTTTTTCAGGGTATCTTTCTCTTAAATTTCGTCACGCTATGCATTGCACGATAAAATAAAACAATTTTAATTACAGTTCTACTAAAATAGTTAAATAAATACAAAATCCGTAACACTGCCCCTTCCCAAGGACTCCACGGGGTGGGAAGTACAATCCTTGGACAGGAAGCTAAACGTACGGCTAAGGCATGAATGCAACAATAAACATTACATTAAAATAATACAAAAACATAAACAATAACTGCAATAAGTAACTTAAATCAAATAAAATGCTATCAAATACTAACTACAAGTTAAATGCTATTAAATGTAGAAACAAAAATGACCATGGTCTTATACTATTTACAATTTTATACACTACGTACTATGGCCATAAGGAGGACCCTGTAGTAATGAAAGACTTTAGGCTTAGAGTTCGATGACTTATGGATCCGAACCAGGACGTCCTTCAGCCTGCTTAGGACTGTGTACGGACTACGCCAAGGTGACTTCAGTTTCGAACACAGTCCTTTTCGTCGAGTTCGATTCCACAACCACACCTTGTTTCCTTCGTTGAATCGATGTCCAGTAGCGCTGGTGTCGTATCGGGTCTTCATCTTCTCCGTCGCCAACCTGACTCGCTCTCGTACAAAATTGCGCGTTTCTTCAAACCGGGTTTGGAGATCTTGGGCGTATTCCACGGACGATGAAGACGCATCCGAATAACAACCACACAAAAGACCACATGGCAGACGAAGTTTACTACCGATGATCATCTGGGATAGAGAATAGCCGGTAGTCTCGTGATTCTCTTCGACCCTAGTATGATTTCGACCGCTTTCTGAACAGGGTCCTTCAGGGAACGCGTCGGCGTTTCGAGTTGAGGATCCTTTTTGATGATAGATAGATATTTTTTCTACTTCTGAAAGCAGATTTTTGTTTTCGAAGTCCAAGGAAAAATTATATTTCTTTAAAAAGTCCAATCCAAGTATGCAAAGATCTGTAATATCCGCCACATATGCCGTGTGATGATAGGCGGCACTTCCAAGCGTGATGTTCATATTTAACTTCCCATCTATGTCGATTTTCTGGCCAAACGCTGTCTGGAGGGCATTACAGGATGGCGTCCAAATGAGATTATCCTTAAATTGTTGAGCTAAATCTTTCCTAATGAAGTTAACATTCGCTCTTGTGTCAATGATCATATTGCAAGAAACTCCATCGATATGCCCAATGATGGATAGTCCATTAGTGTTGCTACTCATTGCTGAAATTTTGAGGGATTTAAAACAGGGTTTCTTGCTATCGTTCAAACTCCGCTCCGCGTTATGGTTATTAATTTGATTCTTGCGCGGTTGCTGAGAAATTACCTTATTTTCTGTGCTCTAGAGTGTTCTGGAGTTCCTTCGTACGTGGCCTTCAACTCCGCAGTTCTAGCACTTTGGTTTCTTGTCACTCCTTTTCCGTCTCAAAGCATTTAATTGTCTATTTAAATCATCTGTCTTATTTTCCTTTCTTTGGGATGTTCTACAGTTCTTTCGTATATGGCTTTAAACATCGCAGTTCCAGCACTTTAGAATTGCTTTTCTTCACTAATATTCTGTCTTAAGGCTTAGAGTTGGCTGGTGGAATCGTCTATCCTATTTTTCTTGCCCAGGTGTATCGGGCAGTTCTTCGCATGTACCCTTCAATACCGCATTTTCAACACTTCAGAGCCGATTTATTCTCCCTCCTACACCATATCAGAGCATTGACATGTCTGGATAAATTATCGAAACGAGAAATCAATTGATCCACCGGCTCGTGGACTCGCACAGCTATGACTAGGTAGCGATCTCTACGAGTTGCTTGCTCAGCTGTTTCAAATTCGTGGCTTACATCAGAGAGCTTTTTAAGTCGCTGACATCCACTAGTCGTAGGGCTTTCTGTATTTCAGTATCCCGAATGCCGTTCATAATATATTTCAGGGACAGGATTTCCCTCGTTTCTCTCGGGCATTCCGTAATGGCATGGTAAAACAGCCTTTCAACATCCGTGACGAGCTCCTGGAGTGTTTCGGTGGGCTTCAGTTGACGGTATTTTAATTGGAGTCTGCTATAGTCTTTTAACATTTCTCGCCGAAGCGCAGCTCCAGTCCGCCGGAAAGAGCTTCGAAATCTAGCCTTTGATTTTCTGGGAGAGTTTACAAGATATCCGCTGCGTCTGCTCTCCCAGAAGCGGCGAGATAACAGGCCTTTGGTTGGGAATCCAATCCATTTGCTTTCGCCACTATTAAAAATTGTGTCTTTTAAACTTGCCAGGAGGTCTTTCCATCATACGTGTATAAGTTCAGAGTGAGATGAGCAGGCATAGATAAAAAATTTAAGTCTATCAAAATTGCTCCCTGCCTTCGCTACTAATTTCTTTAAGATTCAACTTCTTTGACGAATACAGAAACCTTGCCATCAATTTTTTGTTCGATTGGGTGTTGGACGGCAAAAACGCTTCCTTCGATTCGTTGCTCCACAACCAAAACTCTTAATTCTATTTGTTCTTTAGAGAAGAAACATTTTCTTCATTGTCTTCAGCTTTATTTTCAGCAGCTTCAATTCTGGTGAAATAGCCTCGAATTTATTTTCTATTGCGCAGGTAATTTCTCTTTTCGTTTCCTCTTGACCTGCTTCAATCTTTTCTTGAACAGCCTTCATTTCTTCCTTAGCGTATTCTTCAATCTTTTCTTGAATGGCTTTCATCTTTTCTTTTACGAAAACTTGACCAGCTTCCATCTTTTCTTGAACTGCTTTCATCTTCTCTTTAATGGAATCTTGGCTAGGTCTCCTCTCTTCCTTTACCGAGTTGACGGTCCCTTCCATCTTCCCTCGGAATGCAGCAAAGGCAGATGCGAAATGTCTCAATTCTTCTTCCATCCCTCTAGTGACTGGTATTCAAATCCCACACTTCTGATACCAAACATTCTTGCGTGCGTACGGGTTCGTAATGGATTGAATGCACAAGTCGATAGAAAGTCTGGAGCTCTCTTGAAAAATACTGGCCAACAAAGCGTTTCTTAATACTTCATCAAGTGTCATCGTCGTTATTCATTCAAAATCCACGAACCCTTAACGTACGCACACGAAGAAGAGAAAAAAAAAGTAACAATATATATATATATATATATATATGTGTGTGTGTGTGTGTGTGTGTGTGTGCAAGATATAACAAGACACAATAGCTGGTTTAAGACAATTGGCGACCTCAGAATTCATTCTAGATTCTAGAATCATTCTAGATTCTAGATTCTAGATCAAATCTGGAATTCATTCTAGATTTGCTGCTCTCTCCCTAAATTCCTGTTCTCCCAAATTCAAGATTTTTCCATGTTACGTAAAGTTTAATGCAGATACCTCTTTCCCATTCAAAATAATGGTCAACCAAAATATTTTAGCTCAAACTGAAACTACTGACTCCCTCTCTTGTTCCTCTGAATTGATATGACTTCTTTCGCGTAAGCTTTCCTCTTGGCTAGACGCTTCTCATCCACGCTGCTGAGGCTTACTTCCTAGAGATGACCTCATTCTTTAAAAGCGGTGTACATGGAAATTATCGCATTCAACTATGGTTAAAGAAATACATTGGATGATTTGATATGCGTAAAATTTAAAGACTGTGATTCTTCAAGTTCTATTGTGTTGGATGCGTATCATGCCTTTCCACTCATGCCTTTCCACTCATCTGCCACTACTGTCTCCTCAACCATCAGGAGTATCGAAAGCTTCTAAAAAGTGCCAGATTTCTTATTTACGCATTAAAACATCACATATTCATATATGCCCATTATCTTTGTTATTCGGGTCAGTCAGCTCAGTTCTTTTAATTCTTATATGTTGGTAAATTGTGCATTTTTTGCTTCAAAAAGCATTGAATCCTGCTGTTCTCATCCTCTGATTAAGGTTTTATGCCCTTAGTTACACTGTATGCCATATTTGTAGAATAATCAAAAATTTAAAAGTTGTTTAAATGCTCTTAAGCCTAATTTTTTTTACCATATCAGTCATATTTGTTTCCACTTGAAACTTAGCAGACTAGTGAATTAAACCATTCTGCACCTTCAGTGTCTTTTTGCCGAGTGGGACAAAATGAATCTTTTACTTTTGTGCACCGAAAAATCTGCTTTTTCGCTTGATGGCCGAAATGCTTTTTTTTATTATTTTGCCTAGAAACTCTAATTTTAATTGTAAAAATTGTATTTTTAATTGTTTTAACCGTATTTGCTGTTTTAATTTTTCTATATCTTTCTATTTTTAATGAAGATATTTTGAGTTTTTATGTATTTATGCCTTGCCCCGATGTGAGAACTGAATTAATTGAATGAGCAATATATCTCCTATAAAATTCGAGGAAATCAGTTTAAATGAAATGGAATTAAAAATGCGTATAGTTTAACATTTCGTACCTGGAAAACATGTGATGTACACATCAGACTTTTATGATAACACTTTTAGGAGCCTGGCGACTCCAGTGGCCAGTTTTCATGCATCAAATATTAAAAAAATGTGTAGCAGCCGCTAACATTTTATCGGGATTTCCAAATGCAGGCTAATTTTGTCTTGAATTTGTTTTATTATTAAATTCTTACTATTACCTCACACTCTTCCTATACCTTGTTCAAGCTTTCAATCGGTAGCAAAATATTGTTGGGTTCGTATGGATTGAATGCACAAGTCGTTAAAAAATTTAAAAAATTATTTCTTTTTGCAAGAAATAAAACAAAGTGCTGAACAATTTCCTCAGAGATATACGTACAATATCACAATATCTCACAGCAGTTATATTTTGAACTACTAAAACGTTAAACAGAACTCAATTCAAAGAAAACTAATTCGATCTCGGAGCGAATTCGCTACGATCAATAACAACACTAGGTGAACAAAAAATTATCTTAAAACAACTCAGCTGAGAAGTTTTAATTCGGCTTCTTTATGCTTTTTTATCATCACGAGAATATTCTCATAAAATCTATTTTCTCGAAATTTCTGATTAGCGAAACAGCAGAATTACGAGATATCTATTTATTAAACATTAAATGCACGCGGTCTTGTATTTTTAGTTTTCCGGCGTAGCTTTGTTTTCAAATTAGTCTCGTGCTGCATTGCACGAGGAAATAACACCAATTTTAAATACAATTCTAAATAAATAGCTGAGTAAATACAAAATCCGTAACAGTATATTGCTTTTACGCCTTCTAGAATATATATTTATCATACCGCCTTTGTTTTCAAGATATTTCAGTTCAGTTTTAAGTTGGAAGATTGAATAGGTTATTTTTAAGGTCTAAGAACCTTCTAAGCACGTTTTGAGTGTCAAATTTATTAAAATCTTTAAAACCATTAATTTATTATAATTAATTCATAATTATTAATTTATCATTATTAATTCATCAACATTATTATTATGAAAATTTATTAACATTTTTTGTTAATTATCAGTGCTATTGATAGCCTTATTATCTGCAGTAGTGCTTATCATAGGTTCTTCAAACTACGCATTCTTCCTGTGTAGGGTTTTAAATTTATGGAAATTCTAGGTGCATCTCTCTCAGGTTGGTTACCTTCGAGTAATTTTTGTATGATCGAAGTCATATGTCCTACGATCTGTTCCGACTTGAATTTATTTCTCAACCATTCCTCCCTCTATTATGAGTACAGAATTTCACCCCTCCCACCAGCATTCTTGTCCTAAATTGCATTTAGAATCAATGTAATGGTATTGTAAGGATCTTAAGTTTCACTAACGTTTACTTTATTTTAAAACTTTACTATCATCGCTTATTTTCCACTTCCGGCCAGAATTAATGCGTGAATATGTTTATTCAAATTGAACTTGCTAACGCTTAAGTATTTAAGTTGTGGCTTTTTGCCAAGAGCGGAGAGAGAAAGAATGAGCCATCTTGCCCCGAGTCTTCACGAGAGTTTGCCATCAATCTTGTCGTCTTGGTTACACTCCATAGGACATAGTTTGCAGTCAAACTCACTGTTCAGTCAGGACAGATCATGTTCGCCAAGCAGATAAAATGAAATATCAGTCCTGATGGTGGCGACCAAAGAATAAGATCCATGGCCGACTTTCAAGAGGAAGTTGATGTACTCGTGGCATCGGCCCAAAATTCAGAAATGCCAGCTGCCACCCTAGGAGGATTTGCGTACATCGTCCAATGTCGCATCAATGAAGTCAGCAGCGAGCTTCGATGGGAATTCACCGGTGAATAACTTTTTTGAAAAAAATAGATGACCGCTTTATGTTGTATCCAGTCCATGAGTTCAAAACGTGACTTTGGCTACTAGCGCTTTAGGGGGTCAAGCGCTAAGTTGGTTCAAGTGCATCGGAAAAATATCTCTTGGGCCAACAGAGAAGTCCTACCTACACTTACGAAAATTTCAAGACCTCCTTAGTAAAGGCCTTCCCAGTAGTAAGAAATAATGCGAAATTAGAAGCGGAACTCTTCAGCACATAACAGCACAGAACTGGAAACCTCTCAAGCTTCATTTTAACAAAAATACAGTTATTTAAGCTTTTGTATGGAAGCCGGCCGAATCCTGAAATAATACAAGTAATTTTGCCTAAGCTACTTCCCCAGGTACAAAAATTTATAGAATTAAGGAATCCGACGACTTTGGAAACGTTATTTGAGCTCGCAATCCAGTTTGAAAGCAGAAGAACGGCGGACATTGAAAGAAGACGCCAGTACGAGCAACGAAGCCAATTTGGTGCGCCAAGGCTCCAGCAGAGGCAAGATCAGGGCTACGGAAGCAAGTTGAATTAGTTGTCAAGGAAACCTGAATAACAAACCTGAATACAAACATAATACTGAGAGTAGATTTTCTTTCAGCGTCCAAAACAATACTCGATTTCAGTCAAGCATCACTTAAGCTGACCATGAAACCGTGCGGAAGTGAAAGTGGATCCCCCCCCACATTGAAGATCGAACATCTGCCAACTGAAGAGCAACAAAAACTACGCCAAATGGTAAGTGAATTTTGTACTTCGTTCAGTGACATTCCCGGACTTACGCAAGTGACCAACTATGAAATAAATACGGGAGATTCACAGCCAGTTCGCCGCAAGGCCTACCGCTATGGCAAGTCTAAAGAAAAAAATATAGAACGGTATATTAAAGATATGCTAAGTAAAAAGATCATCATGACTATCTCCAGTAATTATGCCAGCCCGGTTGGCAATTATTTTATGTAAGAAGAACAATGATTATCCGGTTACACACCCAAAAATGGTGGCGTTTTGCAATAGATTATCGGAAATTAAATAGCGTTACTGATTATCCGGTTTATCCATTACCCATTATTGAGGAAATCTTGCGAAACATAATTTCCACTAAATATATGACTACATTAGATTTAATGTCTGGATATTTTCAAATAGGCGTAAAACCTGATGATGTACAAGACCGCTTTCATAACTAAGCCTGGCACTTGTGGATTTTTGCGTATGGCGTTTGGCCTGTCAGGCGCGCTAGCAACAATCCAGTTGTATGGATATACACTGCTCAAAACAATTAAAGGATATTGTAAGTTTTATATAAAATAAAGATATAAGAGAATTTTTTTTGCCGAAAATGGAAGAAGAGAATCACAAATGCAAATTTTTCTGATTTTCAAACTGTGGAGTATGCTAATTTTGAGTTCGACGTCAAAAACGTCGCTTCAGTGGCAGCGAATGAAATTTGACTTTCAACTGAAAGACAATGAAGACAAGGATGATCGGCATTCAGTGACTGCTTTGTTTCGATGAGTACGATGTCTCAGCGAAGTCATTTAACCGATTCAGAAGCTTGGAGAGTTGTTGGTAGGTTAGAAGGGGGCCAAACTCAAGCCGAAGTAGCGCAAACCATTGGAGTGTCACAAAGTGTGATTTCCAGGATCTGGAACCGTTTTTTGGAAACTGGAAGTGTAGGCCGAAGACCAGG
>KK114740.1:196709-238573 GCA_000611955.2 Stegodyphus mimosarum
CCCACAAACTTCCAAGAACTGGGAAGAGCTCTTCTGGAAGAGTGGGACAGAATACCTCAACTCGTGATTAATAGCCTCATTGACTCCATGCCTCAAAGGTGTTCAACGTTGCTGGCCGTCCGTGGAAACCATACCCCCTACTGAAAAGGATTTCCTTTGAAGAAAACACCTTTCCTTATTCTTTTTTCTCATATGCACAAATTGTGTTTTTTTCCTTTTTTACACAAATGCGCAATAAAATGCATTTTTTTCTTCCAAACATGTCTAATTTATTCTCATATAGCGTACTACGTCTGTCGACCATGCATCAGTCAGCTAAAAAGTTTCCCAGCCACAAAATCCACCTAAAATCGCAATATCCTTTAATTGTTTTGAGCAGTATATTTTTAAGATCCGACCTCGGGGAAAGCACTTTTATTCATTTAGATGACATTATTGTTACTATTGATAATTTAGAACAACCTAAAGACGTAAAAGAAGTGTTTTCACAGTTAAATGCGGCTGGTCTAAAAGTTAATGCTGAAAAGGGCAAATTCGCAAGCAACAGAATAACGTAATTTGGGGTATAAAATCTCCCAGAAAGGCATTGAAACCGGTAAATCGAAAATAATTGCAAATCAGAATTATCCACGGCCAATTACGGCGAAAACACTCTCTTCTTTTCCAGAGCTCTGCTCATACTATATGTCCTTTATAAAGGATTTTGAAACCACTTTCGAACCGTTATTAAAATTAAAACGAAAAAAGGCAAGATTTTCTTGGATAGCCAAAGCTAACACCGCTTTTGAAAAATTGAAACAAGCGTTAAAAAAAGCCACTGTTTTGAAATTTCCCGAAAATGATAAAAATTTAGAAATCTCGGCCGATGCCTCTGATCATCCGTAGGCGCAGTTCTTTCCCAAAATGGGCAGCCCGTGGCATTGTGTAGTCGTACTTTAAATGATACTCAAAGAAATTATTCAGCGACAGAAAGGGACCCACTTGAGGTTCCGTTAGCGGCACAAAAGTTCAAGTCTATTTTGAAAGTTTTTCAGTAACGGTCTACTCTGATCATGTGACGGTCGTTAGATTATATTCGGGAAAGAATCTATCGCCGGGATTAATAAGGTGGGCTCTTAAATTGCAATAATATAATTTGATAATTAAACACACGCCTGGAAAGGAAAATGTCGTAGCAGATGCCCTGTCAAGAATCAAGATAGATGAAGAAGGGAATAGTGTTAAAGTGGCAATGCTCACATCCCAGATGATACATTCTCGTGAGACCGCAATAACGGAACTGGGCAAGAATCCGGAATTTAAAAATATATATGATTATTTAAGAGAACCTGAAAACTTTAGCCACTAACATATTGTGGCGATAAGAAATAGGGCGGCCCATTTCGAACTGATCGATGGTCTATTATTTTATACGAAAACTACGAATAATAACAATGAAATACGACTTGTTATCCCAGCTAGTCTTAGATTAAATATATTACAGGAATTGCACGATTCGCCCCTCGCAGCTCATGGTGGTATTCGTAAAACCATCCAACGCGTACGCGAAGCAGTTTATTTTGCTGAACTGCAAAAGTTAACAAGGGCGTATGTCAGTCTTGCCCAACATGTCAGGTAGCTAATTATGTTAATTTCCGCCCGGTTGGGTTTCTAAATAGCATTAAATAAGAATTTTTTAATGAAATAAGTTGCGTCGATTTTAAGGCCTTTTTCCCGAAAAGTCAGTTAAATAAAAGTCGGTATCTCCTTATTACGGTTGACCATTTTAGTAAATGGACCGAAATTGTTCCTCTAAAACGGGCCTCTGCGAAATTAGTTACTAATTCTATTTTAAATAAATATATTTTAAAATACGGGGCGTCCTAAAGAATTATATCGGATAACGGTCCTCAGTTTATAAGCAATATTTTTGAAGCCATGTGTGAAAAACTGGACATACGTCATTTAAAAATGGTCCCGTATCGGCCGCAATTAAATATAGCGGAACGGGCAACAGAAAAATAAATAAAAGTTTCGTAGTTACGTTAAAAAGTTTCATAAAAGCTGGGATAACTATGTCAATGAATTATCTTTCGTCCTTAGGACCGCCAAACACGACCCGACAGACAAAACTCCTGAGTTTTTCTCAAGCAGGAAGATTATAATCCCACTGGACAAATTGTTTTATGTTCAAAAAAGGGCCTCTGAATTTCAAATGGCTGATATACAAAAGTTAATTAAGGAAGCAAAGGAAAACACTGAAGTATCACAGAGAAAACAAAAACTTTGTTATGATAAGAAAAGACGGGAAGTAACATGTGGGGGAGAAGTACTTAAGCTGAAGCATTCACTTTCCTCAGCTCCAGAAGGTAAGGTGGCCAAGTTCTGTCTACGGTTTGAAGAGCCGTTTTCCATTGACAAAATAACCCAGGCAGTGGTGATTTTAAGAGTCAAGAATGGCGGAAAAATCAGGGCAAATATCGATCAAATCAAGCCATATTACAACCGAGATGAAATGAAAATAATTGAAGATCTTTTGCTGGATCCGACACGGCAGGCAGCATCCCAAGACATGGCACAGCAATAACGACCGCCAGAGTCAGCCACAAGTAAAGATATGAGCAAGCAAAAAAAGCCCTCCCCCCCGATGGAAGATGCCAAGACCGGCTCCAACAGGAGGAAGACGAAAGTTCTAACAGTAA
This sequence comes from Stegodyphus mimosarum, assembly GCA_000611955.2. Lineage (NCBI taxonomy): Eukaryota > Metazoa > Arthropoda > Arachnida > Araneae > Eresidae > Stegodyphus > Stegodyphus mimosarum. The sequence continues at coordinate 199,391 of KK114740.1, forward strand.
GAAGAGGGCGAGAAGAAATGGCCGCAGTCATAGCACCTGTGAAAAAAGAAATAGCGAACCGACAGAAATCATTCTACGCAGCAGGTGCCCTCCAAATCCCCCGGGGAATGCAGTTCCAGATTCAAGGCGGGACGGGAATCTCGTTCACCGAGAGACAAGAAGACAACAATCAGAGGATAAGAAGAAGGTCTTCAAGGGTTAAGGGACACGTCCCAAAAGAAAATGGCAGGACGAGGAGCGTGATGTTCAGCCCCGAGCCAGACGCCGATTGAACCAAATGGCTGTCTTCGCAACGTTTCAAGAATGGGCGGCAAGACGCAAAGTTGTAAGTAAGTAAGTAATCATAACTTGTAAGTAAAACTTTACGTTACTTTGAAACTTTAAGTTAATTTTTCGTTCTTTCTGCAAGTGGCAGAATTTAAGAAGTTTTACCTCATGTGAGGTCTACCTTTATCGCCAAAAAGGCGAGAAATGAGTTTTACCTATTTGTTACTATGTCAACTACGCGCGAGTGTTCTAAAATTATTGTATAATAGTAAAGTGTAACTACTTGAGTATTCTAAAAGATTTTGTAACTGTATAAGAAAAGTACCTTAAGAACATTCTAAAATATTGTATAAAGATTTATTTAAAAGATATTAAGAAAAGACATTTTAGTCTGAAGAACTTGTGAAAGGCAGTTCCTTTGAGTAAAAGAAATAGCACTTCCTTTGAGTAGGAGAAAGTTAACTGTATGTTTTCAAATGTGTAGAATTAATGGCATGTTAATGTGTTCTTATATACATGCGAACTGTTCCGTTAAAATTTAAGAAGTACTGTGATATGTTAAAAGTGGAAATATTGTATAAATGCCAAATTTCAAAACTTAATGGTATGACTGGAAAAAAAGCGTTACGCAGTGTGAATATGTGCTAAATGTGGAATGAACGAAGGTAGTTAGGCTCTCTGACGGTACACTGCAGAGTTAGCCACTTATTTTAGAATAGTACGTAAGAGTTTAGAGATGAATGTAAGGTGTGTTCTGAGGTCTTGTTATGTTGAATTTTAGCACGTTAATGTTTTGATTGTAGGCGGTAATGTATAACACTTGTACACAGGCACTCCCGGCTTTGGTATTTCTCTCTTTACAACGCATATCAGAGAGCACGGGGAGTTAATTAAATAATGGTATGAAAGAAATAAGAATAGAGTTTTAAAAGAAAAAAATATACGTGTTCATGTTACGTGGGATCTAAATTATTTGACAAAAGTTTAAGATAACTGATAAGAGACAAGAAATTCCTGTTTTTAGGTACTAGAACAGACGAAGAAAAGTTGTCCTTGGAGAAAATGTTGTAAAACTGCTTTTTACATAATTTCTAGGTTAGATAGTTTTAGTGAGGACTTTTTGTAAAAGATAGGCTTCGCGTTAGACTTCGAATTTAGAATTAAAAGTTTTCAACAAGGTCGTTTAGACCTCAGTTTCAAACTTATTAACTCTGGCGGGAAGTATGTAAGGATCTTAAGTTTGACTAACGTTTATTTTATTTTAACCTTTACTATCATCTCTTATTTTCCACTTCCGCCCAGAATTAACGAGTGAATATGTTTATGCAAATTGCATTTGCTAACGCTTAAGTATTTAAGTTGTGGCTTTTTGGCAAGAGCGGAGTAGAAGGAAAGAGATAGTGAGCTATTTTGCCACGAGTCTTCACGCGAGCCTGCCCGCAGTTACAGTCCGCCTTTAAGGCCTGAGGTTTTAGTCCTCTTGAAAGCTGAAGACGTATTGTAGTTTTCTGCAGTTTGCGTACTACAAGCGTAGTAATTTAAAAGGCTAGTCTTAATGATAGTCATCTGCGTAAAATATTAAAAGTTAGCTCTTACTTAAATTTTAGTTAGTTAGTAGTCTTATATTTTTACGTTTAGACCGCAAGTGGTTGCCCTTTGTATCCCGAAGTGCTGGAGCCACTGTGAGAACGTGAAAAAATAAAAGTTTAATTTTAACCCTTATCATCTTGTCGTCTTTGCTACAATCCATAGGACATAGTTTGCAGTCAATTCACTGTCATGTTCTCCAAACAGATGAAAGGAAATACGAGTCCTGAGAGCATCATGTAAGATTCTCTTATTTTATTATTTCTTTACTCATCATTATCCAGAAAAGTGCAGCAGTAGTGCATATTTAGTACAATATTTCGTCAAACTTTACTAAATTCGGACAAGAAGCTTGCTTTCATTCGGGAATGAATGCTTGCTTTTATGCAGTTGAAAGTATAAGGAGCGAAATATCCAAAGCAGCAGACACATATTGACATTAAAAAATTAATAAAAAAATCTGATGTGTACACCACATGTCTTGCATGAAATATTAAATTATACGCATTTTGCATTTCATTTAATCCTATTGGATTGAATAAAATCTACTTCATCGATAACGCATAAACCACAATAGGATAAATGCACTTGTTACAATTTACTATATTTGCTTACCACAGCGATACTCTGGCGCTAGCTTCACTTAACAGCGTTACATCTCATCCATTTTAAAACTTACCAGAATGCATAAATATTATGTATATCATCTGGAAAATTAATTAATCGTTGTCGCATTCCCTATTCAAATATTATGTTAAAACTAAAACGATGTATAAAAGAAATTAAACAAACAAACAAAAAAGAAACTTTTCACAGACGATTCAGTATTTTACATTCAATTAATTTAGTTCTCACTTCGAAACAAGGCAAAAATACATAAAAACTCAAAATATCTATATTAAAAATTACAAAGAAAATTTTAAACACTTTTTTCCTGGAATAAATTCCAGAATGGATTAAGCATGATTTAATTCGCAATAATAAAATAAGGCGTTGTCTTTGTTCTTGCGAAGCTTCCGTTCTCTAGATTGGCAACAAATCCAATATTCTGCTAAGTTTCAAAAGTAAACAAATATGTCCGCCATGAGAAAAATGACAAGGCTTAGCCGTTCTTAAACAACCTTTAAATTGTTGATAATTATACAAATCTTGCATGCGGATTTACTAAAGGCATACAAATCTTAACCGGAAGATAAGAACAACATAGTTCACCCATTTTTAAAGCAAACAAATGCACAATTTATCTACATATAAGAATAAAAAAAACTGTGCTCACTGATCCGAGGAACAGAGTGGATATGTATATACATAAAGTTATATGTTTCTGGTGCGGCCGAGTACAACCAAAATAGAAGGCGCACATCTCCATGTTATAGCAGTCCTATATACAAAATTTCAACGTTCTGAGGCTACTCGTGTTTGAGTTATGCGAGTTACATACATACATACGGATGTATGTATGTATTTCGTAGCACGTAAACATACGTATGTTTATAACGTACGTACGTAACACGTATTACGTACGTTTATAACATATGTACGTATGTCGTGCGTGCGAAACATACGTACATGTACGCACAGAGGCCACGAAAAAATCTTTTCAGAATTCATTTTAAATCAGTTTTATAATTTTTTTTTTGAAAAAGAGTCCTTTATTCTGTTCTTGAGTACGAATGTCACTCAGAAGTATTGTTAAATTGCATTCGATAGAGGTCAAAATAAATATTTTCTCTGAAAAATGATACTCGAAATTTCTAGAGATTACAATACTTCCTTTTCGTACACGAAAGTAAAAATTAAGAGAGTAAAATTAATACTTCTGCGACACTGAAAAATATCAACGTAAAATGAATAATTAAAAACTACTGAAGTTTTAATATTTTATTTTATTATTGACTTACGCATTATATTTTAATGAGTAAAGAGCAGTTTATATTTAAGTTCATTATTAAATGCTTTTATTTCTGAATTATTAGTATGAAATAAAAAAGAAAATTAAAACGTATTCCTTAAATATGTACAATACGTAACTTTAATATAAATACATTATAACGGGTACATGAATATATATTTTAAGTGCTTAGCAAAAGACTTAAGTGGCTATGATTGTAAATCCAGTTTCATGCGAATTTCAGGCTCATGATTTAATTTTCATTATTTTATCATGAATCTGATGCGCAATGGGTTTAGTGCTGCCAACAGTATTTTCATCTTTCTTAATGCGTCATAGGTGAACCTCCTCCATTTGTACACCTTTAATTTCTTGAACTGATTTCTATTTTAAAATCATGGTCCTTTATTCCAAAGCACATTACACAGATGTCTTAATTTCTCACAACTTCACATTTATGCATCGCATTTAAAAAAGCAGATTCAAAGTTATGTTTGGTAAATTAACCATTTTCAAAGATTTAGGAATGTTATACATGTTTTCTTTCACGCATCAAGGAGTTATGTAAATCATTACAGTGAGATATCGCAGGAATACAATAAAGCATTTATTGGATATATATACAAGCTAGATATTTACGACATTCAACCTTTTGTGGATACAATAAAACATTTTTACCATAATGTACTAAAAAGAAGGGCTGACACATTTTCGTTCACATGACATCTCTAGAAAGGAGGAATACCATGTAAACAATGAGATCATTTTACAAGAGAAAGATAGAACATATTTGGTAAAATAAACTCCTAGAGTAATTCCATAGTTGTACATCAAGAATATAATGAAGGAAAGAGCAAAAACTAAAAACAACGAGTAATACTGTGCAGTACAAGTAAAATACAAATAAAATCATTAAGCATTGGAGTAGTAAATATATCTACCTGCGTCAGTATCTACCAGTATGAAAGTCAGAGCCTAATTAAAAAGTCTTATAATTTTCAATGATCTTAATTACTATATCTTTAGATATTAATATATTTTGATTCCATTCCATGCACTTAAGAAGAGTACTTACAAAGTTCTTAACAGAATAAATATTGTTTGGGGTTACATATTCATGAGTTCACATCCACAAATATTGCAAGGCACTTGTAGATATTTGGTAAATGTTTTAAGGGTTACGGAAACAGAAGAAATATTTGAAGTGTTCGGAAAATATATTTAGTGAAGTTGCCACTGGTACTGCCATGCATTTTGGTTGGATTTCTGGTTTCGCTAAATAGAGCCTGTCATGTGCGGAAGGAGAACAGTAAACGTGGTGTATGGAAGCACCTAAGAGTCACCGTCATCATCATGTTTACATTATCCAAGGGATCCAGAGTTGTAACTTTGAAGTTACGAAGAACATGCGCTAAAATAATCTTCATTTCCATCATTGCATATATGGAACCTGAAATAAGTGAGAAAAACTTACTGACAATCTTAATAAAGTAATGAAGAAAGCAATGCATGATTAAGCATACTGTATCATAACATTTAATCTGAGGAGCAATGCTCTCTTGCATTTCTTTATTCATTAAGAATTGAAGAAGTAACCGTGTAAAATGTGGAAGTCAGTACATCCACCTAGCAACTGCTGGTCCTCGATTTCGATCCCCTTTGGAGACATAATAAAAGTTTTAGGATTTCTTGTTGCAGTAAACTTAACGATTTTATAAATCCACTTAATTGTTTATTAGTTACAGTTTCACTACGAATGACATGATGGAGAGGTATAAAATGTTGCACACATTCCTGACCAAGAAATATATATATAATGTATGTCATAATTTTACTATATCAATGATTAATCCCAATAATTAGTTTAATACAAAAGTTTCATAATTTGACATAGTTCTCTTTAATCTGAAAATAAAGAAAAATAATGTTGTATAGCTCTCACTCTAGTTGAATTAAAATTTTAAATATTCAAAGCTGAATACACTTTTTTAAAGAATCATTTGCATGCTTCTTTTGCTATTCTTGTAAATATGTGGCATAAGATCTTTTTCTTAATTAAAATCAACTAACTGATCTTTTGCATTACAGAAAAAGGAAACATTAATACAAATTTTCAATAATTTACGAATGCCGGCAGAATGAGGCGGGAAATGGACGCTCATTTTAACCTATGGTGACTAAATACGAAGAAAATTAAAGGAAAGGAAACATCATTTGTGTCATCTTAACATTATATTATGCACAGAAATATTTCATTTGAGCTAGAAATACTAATTATTAGGAACTTCAAAGTTATTTTACGCCATCTGATTGGACTCATAACCATGGGAACTACAGCTGACAGAAAAAAGTTGAGTTTCTTTAACATTTTTCTGCATGTCGTTTCCATTAACATACTTCGCTTTATGAAGAGAGCGCGAATGAAGTCTGATTTTAACTACAGTCTCAGATGAGGTGGAGAAAGGAAGTACTGTGCGGTGATGACGACACGAGTTATGATCGCAAATGAGGAGTTGGCAGTAGTCTTGAAGTGCCTAATTGAAAGTAACATGCTACAGATGATTTTCTAAAGTAAAAAATATCATACTTACATTACATACATAGAATAGATAAGATTAAACCTCTAAATATCATGAAATGCTCCTTGAAACCAGAAGAGACAGAATCCTAGGTAAAATAAGTGATTCATGCTTTAACCTCTGGCTTACCGATCTGTAGACTGGAATAGAAACTATTCTTCAAAGTTTAGATCACATATATATATGGAAAACTACCCGTTTAATAAAGTCCATCAAATTAGATATGATTTTGATTGGAAAAATTTACATAAAAAGTTTGATTAATATGCACGAGCATACTGTCGCAGAACTTTGGTTTGATTCGAGGAAACCGATAGCTACGGAGATTAATTTTACTGTATTTCATATTTGTCCCCTTTTAGAATATTTAATATTTATAGTTGAATAAAATTTTTTAAATTGAAAATAATTTTGAATATTTTTAATTGCTAATCTACGTGAGTACCGCTGTCGAGATTCGACGTTTTATGTTCTAGGTATGAGCTACAGAACCCTTTAATAAAAATGTGCAACCGAGCTATTCAGATGTAATAAAAAGTTGTTTTTTTAATCGACAACAGCTTTTACTGAAATTTAAACAAAAGCACAGTTCAATTACTGTTTTTACAGTACTTTTTAAAAAAAGTCTAAGCTTATGGGAAAAGATTCCTATTCTTTGTGATTTTAATTAGCAATATTACACAAAGTGACTGAAGTTCACAGCAAATTCCCCTTTTTTAAAATATTTTGAATACGGACGCTAGATTTAATAATTCAGAAATAGTGTTGCTTTTCAAGTTGTTTCTTAAATTTGAATTTATGAGTAAAGCTAAAACATTAATTCATTTTTATTTACTAGATGAATATAATTATATGCATCCAAACATTCATGTCTTTTAACAAAGGTTTTAGCATATATTTTAAAATGTTTTTCTGTGACGCCCTGTTTCTCCTCCAATATACTGAAGCTTTCTCTTGCAGGGAATCTTTTGATTTTCTGCAAGAGAAAGAGATTTTCATTCATGAAACTGAAGTCATGAACAGACATGACTACTACTACCAGTTTGTGCTCAAATGACTGTTTCGTGGTTTCTCACTTTCAAACAAAATTAGGTAATTTTTGTGTTCTATTCCTTGTTAATGCTTTAAATCGACGACAATTTCAGTTTTCTTCTATTGATGTCCTATTTACCCTCAGGTCACCGAGCCAATATGCACTGATACCGAAGATGGATGGCCTAATGGTGTCCAATTGAGATTTAATTATCAAGGTAGCTAAATCCTGGTAATTCTATCTTTGAAATTCTTAACAAGTACAGATCCTTAATTTGGAAGTCAAACTGCAAAAATCAGCGTTATATTTGCAAATTTTCAGGGGGCTAGTTTCGATAGTTTTTACCGAACGAACACCCTCAGCTGCCAAAGCGCAAATGAACAAGATAAGATATAGTGATAAGATAAGCTAAGATATAAATGGCTGGATAGGAGTTAAGCTACTGGCGTCATCTATTGATGAAACAAGAAAACTAAAACGTAATTTCCTTAGAGGCTGAAAGTAAAGATGGATTGGAATTAGGGCCATTAACAAGAACAGAAAGATTTTTTTAAGTGAAGCGCCTCTAGAAAATTAAATTCAACAATAGGAGATTTTTTTTTGATAATTTTGTCTGCAAAAAAATTGAAAGTGTGAAATTCGGACCAATAATGCTGGACAACAGAGGACTTTTGTGATTAATTTTCCCTAACATATTCTCATGTTCTTTAACGCAAAATTTTAAGGCTCTCCTAGTTCGACCAATATAAATTAAGCCCCACTTGCAACGAATTTATATCTGGAATGGGGTTCTTAAGAACTTCAGCTGATTATCGCTTGTCAAGAGACAATTAGATCAAAAGGTGAGAAGGATGGTGCTAGTACCCTTAAAATGAAAAGCACAAATAATTTCTCGGTTTCAAATTATAGAGAGAAAGGCCTGGACGCCTTGAAAGGATTTCCCTGAATACTAACAGTAAAATGCATAATACTTCAATATTAAAAAATAATAACTTTTTTCCTGATCGTGAAAATCAAAAGAATTTTAAATGCTGATTTGTGAACTAAATAACCTTCGGGGTTCTGTTACATGTTTACTGTCACACAGATTATTTCTTTAAGTATAGATATTTTATATGTTTCGGCAATGCCTAGGTTCCCTTGTTGATGAATTTAAGCTGTAAAAGGTATAGGAAGAAACCACATTTAAGCAGTGTAGCTGAATCTTGTCCAGTTTTACTAAATTGGCGCATTCATTAAAAATTTGATGAAAAGTAATAGGATTGACATGACGTATACTAATCGCTAGTTATGTCTACTAAATGCTATACGCAGAATATCTGTTATAAAGCAATGACATAAATATACAATATTAGCAAAAACGTATGACGATGTTAGTTATGCGTTCATTGTATGTTTCCATCACAATATATTAGTAGTTATTCAGAGCAAAATAAATTCACAAAAATATGTTCATCGTATTCGTCATTACATATCTGCTGTTATAAACTTTGGGATATATGAAGTGAGAAAGTTTCAAAAATTTTAAAGAATGAATGATAAAAAGCAGTAATGTATTTAAAAGCTATGTTTACGCTATCTGATTATACTCATCATCTGAGCTATGTTTACATTAAGCTCAGATAAGGCACGTTCGATTAGATTCTTAACATTTGCTACTTCACAGTTTCACCTCGATGTTTGTCTTCATGTAAGGCACAGTTGAACAGCTCTTTATCTCTGCCTCCGTCACAGAACACAAAAGAAAATCTTTAAACGAATTTCATTTGACTTAAATATGTATGCTAATTTAATTTGATAACAGAAATCTAAATCATGTAACATTTTAACTTAAAAACTCTTTTTACATGAAGTAAACTTACCTAAGCAAGCCCTGACTCCACACGAGAAAGGCAAGTAACAAAATGCATCTCTCTCTGAAGAATTTTCTGCAGAAAATCTTTCCGGGTCAAACCTTTCTGGATTAGGAAACACTTCGGGGTTTCTGTGAAGCATATTGATTAAAACAAGTATATGATTCCGTGGTGGTACTTCATATCTTCCTGAAATAAACAAAATGGTGCAACTTAGGTAAAATCTTTTCCACAGCATACCTGTAGCGGAAATACAGCTCGTTGAAAATAATTTCCGAGAAACTTAATGTGCGGTAAGTACGAGTCATTTGAAACACGAACTGTGATCCTGAAATGAAGAATAAAGAATTCCAGTTTTCTAGTATGGAAGCTTGAGATAAATTGTTGCAATTTTGGAAAATGTATTTGTATTTTTAAATGTGTTTATAACAAACATTCGATAGTTTTGTTGATTTTAGCACAAGGAGCATTTTATCAAAAATGTTCATCTGTTGCGATTTGCCTCGACGTGCAGTAGATTGCAACATACCTGGGGCAAATAGTGGTAAAAACGGTCATATTTAAAATCAATTGGGGAACGGTCCGCTACAGCCGAAGTAAGTTCCGACTGTGAAAAGAAAAAAGTCTGTGGATGACGTTGCAGGAAAAGGACTAGCTCCGGTTACAACCAAGGAGACTTCACCACGGAGTCAGCGTTTTCAGACGGAAACCACCTCAAAAGAGATCGTAGGAGTTTCAGAGCGAAGAATCGCCAGAGGAAAAACGAACCACCGACGCGAGAGCCGTTCCGTTTCAGCAAACCAGGAAAATCAAGCAGAGGGTTAAATATCCCGAACTACGAACCGGTTACCGCGCGGCAAAGAGGAAGCCGGTGTACCTTAACCCTCAGCCTACGAGAAAGTCAGTCCGGTTCATCGCCACAGGGAAGAAACGTGAAGAAAGGTCGGAAGAAAGTACCAGACACCCAAGAAGGAAAATCAAAGTGCAAAATTTGAGATGTCCCACCTGGGAGGAATTCTGCCTGAAAAGAATGGAGGATTATAAAAACCATAAAGATAAGTGAAAACTTTCTTTGTTTGCTTATTTAGAACGCAAGTTCAATTTATATCATGTGGTTCAAAGTTGCTAAATGCTGTCAAAAGCAAAAATTTTGAAATCGCAAGTTTGCGCGAATTTTGTTTGTAAGCATCTTTTAAAATCAGAAAGATTTTTGTATTCGCGACTTGGCGGGAATTTAGTTTGTGAATATCTCTTTTTGAGAATTCGCAATGTGCGAGAAATTAGTTTGTGAATATTTTTAGTCGGAAAGACTTCAATTGAAAGTTGTTAACTTAAAGTTAAGATTGCAGCAAAAGATTGTAAATTTTGCATACCGACTATAACGAATGATGTAAAGTGAATTTTAAAATGTTATACGTTAAAATGTTGTATTGAAGGTAGAAATGTTAAATGTCAGTTGAAAAAGTACTGTAAAATTAAACTAGTACAAATATAAGCTTTTGATCAAAGTATGAGTGTCGAACACTTTGTGTATAACGGTTGAATAAAACGAAAGTGCAATGTACCAAATTAAATGTGTTTAAAGTTAGGCTTTCCAGGCTTTACTGAAGAATTTAAATCAAGCTCTCTTTTAGCATATTAGATGTAGTTTTGTGTTTAAGGAGCTTTCTGAGGTCTGGAATACCAAGTTCTAACAAATCGTAGCTGTTGTATAGCTGGTAAAGCATATTCGCGGTAACACAACAAATAGCACGCTCAGTTCATTCAGAACAATTGCTGGAGAGCGTGGGGGGGGGAAGGAGATTTAAATCTTGTGTGAATGGAAGCTGTTTGAGGGCCAAAATAATTTCAATAAACAGTATTGGTGACGAAAGTGGAAATTGTTTGTGAAAGTTAAAACTGTTTCCTTCCAAAAAATTTGGAAGGACTAAGACGGATGTCTCACTGAAGATGAAGTAGATGTATGTAAAACCTAAATAAATTGTGAATGTGTGTTTCTCTTTGGCTCTAAACAGAAAAAGTTTAATGATGAAATTCATTCAAGGACGCAGAATTTCTGGAAGTTTAAACTTTGATGCTTAAAGAGTTTTTTTGTAGAATTTACACTCTTAAACAAGGTCATTTTGAAACCTTATTCTTCAAGTAGTTAAATTTTGGTGGGAAAAGATGTAAGGTTTGTCCTAAGTTTATAACAGTTAATTTAAGTTTGTGACACTTTCCTGTCTCTTCTAATTTCAGCTCACAATTTCTTACCATGATGCATTTTCAGAAACACTTATCTGAAAGACATTGATTTAATGTTTTATACAAGCGGAAATGAACAGTATTTAAGTCTATGGTTCATTGACTTCGTTAGAGAGCCAGAGGTTCTGACTAGCGCACGTTTGCCTTTGGGCTACGTCTCTCTCTAAGCTATTACTACGCTCGGCCGTACTTCAAGGCCCTTGATAGTTTTACCTACTTAATTGAGATTTAGGGGCCAACTACTTAGAATCCTGATAGCATCGGCTATATCTTTTTAGCAAAGCATTAGTTAAGCTTTAATTCTTATTATTTTAAGTTCAAGCCCAAGTGGAGGCTTTGCTGTACGCTGTGAGATAGGAGCCGAATATGCTAACTCTTACTTTGAAAAATAAAGGGTAATTAACCTTGAGTCTTGCTTCTCTGTTCATACACTTAAGCGATTATTCGCTTATCGGTGTAAGAGGTTCCCCAAATTTAAATGTTAAATAAAAGGATGGAACCCCACAAGGTGAACAAAATTGTCAAGTATCTTTCGGGATCAGGGAAAGATATTTGTAAACAATAATTGCTACAAACTTAAGCCTAGTGTGTCAAAATTAAAAACTGAGCTTCTGGTAGCCTCGTATGCAGTTCAAATTCTATTGAAAGCTCTACCAAAGTTTATCCTGGCTGTAGCCATTTTGCTAGAATACATTAATTACGGTCTATTAAATACATAGATAGAAAATTTTGCGTATAATATCAGACTAAATAACTTACATTTGAATGCTAGTCTATGTTACTTTAAATAACATAAATTGACATAAAATTCCGCAAGTGGCGGAGTTACATTCTGTACCACAGGTAGGTCCTTCTATTTCAATTTTAAGAGTTCAATAAAAATTTATTTTAACCTTTATAAGTTTTTGCAGTTTTGCTCCAGACTGGGGAGATAACTCATTTATCAATCTAGTAGGATCTGAAAGACATTGATTTAATGTTCTATACAAAAGAAAATCCTAAGCTTAATCTTATATTGTCCTAAACAATACGATCCAATGTGATCGATATGCGTTTTGATAAGATGGAGAAAATGAAGAATCTAGATTGTTTATATATCAATGAATGCCTTGATTTTTTGAAACAGATTTTAGATAATTAAACATAATATTTGTTAATAATTCCTTACCAAGAATTTACTTTGAACCCGATATAACAAAATTATTGCTTTTTTTAATTTTGATTCTTCGCATCCGTACTACATTTATTTGATATTTTATTTTGTTAATCTTATTCCAAAACAAGAAATTAAAAATCTTAATTAAATCTTATACGAATGTTCACAACAGCATTTTTTTACCAAATCAATCATGAAAGTTAAATAGCTTGTGAGTTAGAGGAAAAATCTGATTATTTACAATTTATTAGATTTAAAAACTCGAACTCGCCAGAGTGGATAACTTGCAAGCATTTTCAAGAAGGTCAGTATCAATGAAATTCAAATAGAGATATAAACTGCAAACAGGGTGGGGCACTCACCTATTTTAATGCTTTCTTTGTTTTCTCTTCCTATGAGGGGTACAGGTGGATAGAGTCGTAGAGTTTCCTAAGATTAAGGTAAGAGATGAATTAGAAAACGATGAAATATAATATAAACGCAAGCATGAAAAAAAAATAATATGCTTTCATAAACTTTGCATTTTGCACCACTGAGAGGGCTTCCTACCTAAGATTTCCTAATTGATTTTATTAACTGTCGACTTATAATTTGCCGCATAATAAATAGCTTAATGTATACCTTAAAATATGTTTTAACTCAAGTTAGATTTTGAATTTAAAACATAAGCCTCAATTAATCGAAGTTTTGCGCAATTAGTATTCAGGAAACGAAAATAAATTTCAGAACTGAATATTAATTTAATTCACTAAGCTAAACGCATACATCAAGTTAAACGTAATCGGTTCTTTTTTATTGGTAATTAATGAGTTAAATAGCTTTCTTTACCGTCAGATTTTTAATTCATTCTCACTTTAAAATCAGTTTTGATCCTTACGAAATTTTTAATATTTTGCCTCATCGTTTATCAGCTGGAGTATTTCAAATGCAGTCTGACATAATTCATAGCGTTTCTCATAGCAGCCTGGCATAATTACCTCTTTCAGAGTTCTACTTCAAAAGCGAAATCCTGACAAGTGAATCGATTATCACAAGTAATATACTATATTGTTGCGTGTGTACGGGCTTGTAATGGACTGAATGCACAAGTCGTTAAAAAGTTAACAAAAACTTATTCTTTCCACTAGAAATAAATCAAAATGCTAAAATATTTCTTCAGAGATATTCGTACAATATCACAATATCTCAAACGTTAAACAGAATTCACTTCAAAACAGATAAAGTTAGTCCAGTCTCAAGGCGAATTCGCTACAATCACAGCATTAAGTTGTCAGGACTGAGTCTTCTGTGAGTATTTTTGGCAAACATTGTGAAGTAACTTACTAAGGTCCTGCTCTGGGAGCTGAAAAATGAGCTTTGTTCTGGTGTAGATACTGTGCTGGAGAATAACTGCACTTGAAAGGGATTTAAAATCCTCTTTTATTAAAACAATATTATTTACACACTTCCCAACTCGGGAGGGATACAGAAAGTAAAAGACCACACTTGGGCCTAACTTAACAATCAGATAAATTTAAACTAGGCTAAATATAAATTTAAGTAAATCTTTGCTCACAGAGCTAAATCGCGGAGTTTGGCCTCTAACTAAATGGTGCGTAGCAAGAAATACTAATACTAGCGCACTTCAATTTATTTCAATAAGTAATCACGTAGTAAGCACTATGGCTTAGCAATTATCCGCTAGCTGGTCAGGCGAACGTCGAACAGAATGACCGTGATCCGAGACTAAAAGCTCTCTCATACTAAGAGGTTTCTACCTCTGGTTTAAATAGTACTTGGCTGTACTTCAAATTAGCATAAGCTGAAAACGCGCGCTTCTTCTGACGGGAAGTTTAAACAGAGAAGAGATAGAAAGATTTAAATTAAAATAAAACTTGGTTAGTTTAACTAAAACCTTACAAAGTAAACAAACAATTCGCTTAAAACAGCTACAACTACAAAAACAACTGAGATGAGGTGTTTCAGTTCGGCTTTTGTAAGCTTTTTAATTATCACTAGAACAATTTTTAAAGATTTTTCTGGATGGCAACAGTAATTACGAGATATTTATTTATTAAATATTAAATGCACTTGCTCTTTTATTTTTATTTTTCCGACGTAGCTTCCTCTTCAAAAATCGTTTGCGTTGCTTGCATTGCAGGGGAAAACAAAGCAATTTTAATTTCAGTTCTAAATAAATATGAAATCCGTAATTCGCTACCAACAATCACAGTATTAAGTAAACAAAGAGCAGTTCGCTTTAAAACAGCTACAACTACAAATGAACTGAGGTGTTTCAAGTCGGCTTTTATAAGCTTTTTTAATTATTTACTAGAACGTTCTGGTAAAATCTCAATTTTTGTGGACGGCAACAGCAATTACGAGATATTTATTTATTAAATATCAAACGCACGCGCTCTTTTATTTTTAATTTTCCTATGTATCTTTCACTTCAAAAATAGTCTGCGCTGCATGGGGAAATAAAGCAATTTTAATTACAATTCCAAATAAATAGCTAAATAAATACGAAATTCGTAATAATATATATAAAGAATACCTTTTAAGTTAACTATCCACTAGTAATGTCTTATGCATTTAAGCAATAGCATATTTCGTCAATAAAATATAAAAAAAGCCTAGTGATTGGAGGTGTGAATATGTTTTAAAAATAACATTTTAATTTGAAAATGGTTGTACCTTGATAACTTGTTCTAGATATACCAAACTTTTCACATCTTCAATTCTAACCTCTCTTGTTTTATCATCTCCAAATATGGAATATAATTCTTGGAATACTCTATCCTGAATATCGGACTGTAGGCCCAATAGACAAAGAACCCAATATAAAGCTGTACTCGCTGTATCATATCCCTATAAAAAGAAAAAATAAGATCTAATTAATATTTGGGAAATTTTGATTTGTGTATGATTATTTGATGCGTTGTAATTAAGTCAAAACATGATCTGTATACACCATTTCTACAGAATCCTTATGAGACTCTTGTTTCCGCAATCTGTTATTGTAAAGATACACGTTCCATTATAAGAATGCTTTAAAGAAGGAAAATATTCATGTTAGGACATTTATGAATTGAAATAAAATTTTACGACTTTAGAAGGATCTACATTTTTAACCCAATAGTATGTGAAAAATCGCTAAGCCTGTCAAGATTATAGCTCCTTTTCTCATACATCGGATGTCTGGGCAACAGTGACTGAATAATGTATTCTGATATGATATGGCAGAGGTAATGAAATATCATAAGATTATCTTCCCTGTAAACCATTTTAATGCCATCTGTAATCGGAAACACTAACATTCTAATTCTTCGGGTAGCTGCTCAATCTCCAAAGCACCGACAATAACCGACAATACTATACTACTGATAAGGTTTTTACGACCAGATATTGTAATTGACGATCTCAAAATTGCATATTTTTTCTAAGGACAATTTTTTATGGGTATTTTTTCGCATTAGAGCCAACGTTGGAGAATGAAAATTCAACTCGAAATATAAGCGTTATACTTTCTCACAGCTACAAGAAATTCAATAATAAATTGTATTCAATAATAAATACAATACCTGATTACAAGGATAACAATTTATTGCCGGTTTCACTTACTAAAAAGCATTTTGGAATTTTATTTGATGAAGAGATACTTTTCAAAGATCATGTGACATATGCTTTTTGTAAACCTAATGCGGATGCAATGTCAATACACACGACTGAAAAATATATAGTAAACACATAAAGGCAGGTAAAGAAGACTGAAATAGGCAGATGTGAAAGTAAAATACGGAAGCGGAAATGGCCCGTTAAGGTGATTCAAGGCATATTTTGAACAATAATTTGAAGTTTTCTGGCGTATATCGTCATTTTCTTCGTGAAATTTGGGCTATATTTGTTGTTGCAAGTACGCGAAGCTTCCCGATACGCATTTCTTCCATGGAGTTGTAGACAGAAAGGAAATGAAGCAGCTGTTTAAAGGAGGCACTCAGGAATACTTCTTGATAATATCTTCGGGTAGCTGCTCAATCTCCAAAGATAAAATGCATGTCAATGAATATTGCGCTCATCTAGAACAGCTATTAGGAACACTTAAAAAAACGAAATATCGTATTCTTAGTAACCGTCAACGACTTAGGGCTAACATTTAAAGGACTAAAGGAAAATTTTAATTAATTAAAGCTTACGGAAACGTTCATATTTTGATTTCTGAAGTAGATTGACAATATCTTCTAGGCATGTGATATAAATACAAGACCGTTTTGCCTAAAGTGTTCTCCATAAATGCATCTCTCCCCTAAAGCAGCTAACTCTTGTGTTCTATACAGTATTCAAATAACGTAACCTAAATCACACTTACGCGCTAGTCTTTGTAATAAAGATAATGATTCTAATTTCTAATACTTATTTTTAAATGATATAATCAAATAAAGTGTGTTTATTTAACTTCTTTATTACAATCACAAGGAATAGAGGAACTGAAAGCGATATCTCCAGAGTACTTCAGTAGTCTTCTCGAATTTTAAATGTTCGTGGTGTTACATACTAATCTCATGATATTTTATCCTTTTACTTCTGTTTTGTTTAAAAGATGGCGCCATAAACTTTGATTCATTTTTCAAATTTTTAATAGCCCTGGATTGCTTTACGAGATAAAGTAATGCCGTCATTTATTACATGGCAAAATTTTTTAGTAATATAGTAATCCTTATTATGTTGCTACAGGTAAGTAACATGCGTTAAGATTAAAAAGCTTTTTCATCACAAGAAAAAAGTATGTTACGAACTACTGAGTTACACATTAACTGAAAACATAAATAAAATATCAAAGCTAACTTACGCCATATAGGAAGGTCATTACTTCATCCTCAATGTCATTGTACGTAAAATTTTCGTTCTTAGCATATTCTTCCAACAATATTTCTAAAAAGATTCTGCTTCTACTTTCAGATTGTTGGATGCATTTAATATTTCTTTGCTTTGTTTCTAAAATTTCTTTACCTTCATAGATGATCTGAAATCAGAGGTACGTGTAATAAGTATCAGACGGAAAAAAGAATTGTTATTAACTTTAATTGTTGGGAAGTTAAATAGCTAAAGAAATCCAACTTTTTGTTACCTGAAAATGGTTGGCAAAAGAATATCGCACGCGTATCAGATTACAAAATAACTTTGAAAAGCTACAATAAAATGAATTAACAGTCAGGGTATAAAATTATAATTTTATATATAAACAAATCACATTCCAGGAAGGTTTCAATTCTTTATATTCCCTCTTTAGGAAAGCTTCAGCGCATAGAAGTACAATATATCTATGGATGACATTTTACAAGATCTTCTGCTATTACAAAAAAAAAAGCACGCTAATAGTACCTAACCTATAGACTTCAGTATCCTTAATCACAAATTACATATTACGTAATGTAGATTTCATATATTTATATTTTTTTAAATAAAAGCAATCTGGACTCACGACGAGGAGATGTATGCTTACTGAGCCCCAAGTTTTGCCCACCTCACCATAAAATTATAAACAGTGTAATATTTAGTTACAGAACTTTTAGAGTGACAGCTGAAGTAGGTGCAGGAACCAGATAGGAGAAGGGTTAAAAGAACCCTTTATTTATCTCTTTAAAATTTCACAATGCGTCGAGTTGACGCTAACAGACTACGCCTCGCTCGAGCGGTACCTCAAATAATAAGAATTAAACATAAAATTCAAAGATATTAACAAAACAGTAGACTTTTCCCCAGGGCTGAGATAATCTTCTTACCTAAAACATATCCTGTTAATAAAAGCAGTTACGCCACTTTAACCAGCAACACATGCAGAAACAGAAGCTCGCGCTACGAAGGCACAGTGCTTGCCCACTTATTTTCTTCCTTCTGTAGATCTATTGAAACCTTTACTCCTAATGGTAGAATTTACATTTCTTCATACCAAATCTATATATTCTGGCATTAAAAATTAGGGGAATGAAGGTTTATAAGAAATAAAGCATAAACTTAACTGTTTAGTGAAAACAAATATAAATCCCTGCAACGGTAATGAGGATTGGCTGCATTTTAAATTTCATTCACGCAACTATTTCGAGTTTTGATTTTCCCTTCCTGATCTTGCTGCAATCTATAGTATCCCTTGAAACGATTGGGATCAAAATCCTTATATCTTTTAAAGCAACACCGACGACAACTCCTTCTGACCTACCAGAAACACCAGATCTGTTACATGCCTGAAATGAAACTTTTACTTTCTTCCTTAATCGAGACACTGGAGATTTTATTCCTATTTTACGCCTTCATATTTGCTTAATAAATTCAATGTCTTCGTCTGGAGAACCTGTGGGAAAACCAGAATGGATTTTTTTTCCAGAAACCTAGAGAGAAATGACGAGAATACAGTTGTATTAGTCTTGCAGTGTTTCAGTTGAGCTGTTTGGTTTCTATGTTCCGACGGGACCCTATTAGGTAGCGTTTTCTTTAGCATTTTGCAGTATTCCAGTCGACGGTTCCAATGATCTTCTTTATTCTTAGTATTCTTTGATGAGTAGCTTTCTTAATAAAAGTGCGTTTTGTGTAAAATGGCTTCACTTCCGTAATATTTGTTGATCTTAAACAAATGGAATAGAGTTCTTTTCCCATATAGCTTCGAGTTTTGTTATTAATGGTGAGTGCACAAGGCCAAGATTGCGTTTAGCTTAGATTTTATCAACAGAGTTTGTTAAATAAAAAAATAAAACTTTTCCAACAAGGTGATAGCACATTATTGTTAAAATGTTTGGTGCCCTAACCGCCACTGCGTCAGAGACATTTTCTCAAACAAAAACTAATTAAAACAACTATTTAAAATAATAATAACAACAGGGCAGGCCAGGAAGAAGAAAGAAAATCAGAAGTTCATCAGTGGTATTGTCCCACCCAAATAACTGCACAATCTGTCTCGAATTTTATTGAAATATTCTGGGCCACAGATTCGAAGATCTAGCAGTCGGTATAGGTACATCTAGCAGTAGGCTGAACATCAGAATTCCATAACTTATTCTAGAAGTAGAGTCTCACCTGATTTACTCTGCAGCTCTGTAGCAGTTTCGACTGAGGACATCTTCAGTGGACAGATCTAATTGCCTTCTCCCCTCTTTCGTTACTATTAAGCAACTCGAACGAACTTTAGCTCGCGAGTATCTGTCATGCCCTCATACCACAGATACACTATACAGATGCTTAAAAAAAAGGCTGAAGCACAAAGGCGTCGCGGGGTATGTCTTTAAGCAGAAAGGGAAAAAAAGAATTTGAACTGAAACAAATAATATCAGATTTAGAAAATTAGGAGAAATTTTAAGAATTTTCAATGTTCTGACCTTTTTAGCAAAATCACGTATACTTTTCTCAGCTCTTTGAAAGGTTCGACCATAGGAAGTGCGGTAGAATATAGTATCATACCAAAGCCATGGTTGCGGGATTCTGCAGGCCATGATCTCTGTTGCCCTGAAATGAATATATACAACAGCTGTTTTATTAAAGAAGATATTAAATTAACTCAAATAATAGTTATTGGAATATCATGATAAAATCAGACAAACTCGCTCTGCTATAAGGTAGACCTCCTCTAAGGGAGTTATGGACAGTCATTTGCATTAATGTTACACAAAGCGCAGTACGTATTTCTTTGTATATGGATAAGCACACGAGGTCTATATAAAATTTATACCTTTGTCACTGGACATGTTTCCTCTAATTATTGTTCAAGTTCATGTAACATTTATTCATTGCATGAATTTGAACATAACACTTTAGAAAACGATACTCATAATGGTTGTAAACTTATTAGATTCCAGATTTAATCTGAAAGAAACATCTCTGCATAATATGCATTAGTTAAAATAGACCAAAAGTTGTCCAGTAACAATACTCACTGTTTCGCAGGTTCCAGAACAAATTGTGAAATTTCCTGAAATCTCTCTTGAGCACCGACATGAATTCCCATTGCAGTATCTAAAACGAATATAAAGTCGTTTTGATTTTAGTACATTTATGAAGTAGGTTTTTAGATTTCATTGTCTAATTAAGTTCTCAAATATGTGTTCGAAAAATGTATAATATAGATTAATTAGTATTTTCTTTTATTATATTAGTTTAAAAGAAGAAAAAAGGGACATTCAAGCAAATAATAAGTCCCCTAATCTACCATTTCTTGAAAATATTCCCGAACAACAGTTAACCATATCAGAGATTTAAAATAAATTTTATTTATAAAGTTATTTTCCTATGCATCTGACGATACAACCGTATGATTATTTGGATCATTAAAACATATGATTAATGATCACAAGCCTTATGATCATTTCGATTATGAGTGAAAAACTTAAAAAAGAGTCAAATTTTGAAAAATGCATTATCAGACAGAAGCAAAATGAGAGTTTGCTTATAAAATCTGTAGGCTGAATTTTGTTTCTGTGTGGCTTGCTATGGAATGCGTACACATACACGTACTGAGATACATGAGGTCTTAACTTTATCTGTTATAGATTGTAGAGACATTAGGTTATTTCGATGCTGGAGAAGTGAAAAATGAGCAACACCTTCGCCGGGAATCGAACCACGGACCTCTCGGTTAAGCGCCGAGCGTGCTGACCACTACACCACGATGGCATGCGTAACGGGCGGGACAAAATACCTTATACACTCCCCCTTTTAAAGGGCGACTGAGGATTAGGGGCCCCAATCGCCAAATCGTGGTGGTGGAGAATCATCATCCACCACCTTTTAGTTCGGGCGCCAGTTGTAGAGACATTAGGTTATTTCGATGCTGGAGAAGAGAAAAATGAGCAACACCTTCACCGGGAATTGAACCATGGACCTCTCGGTTACCTTATAAGATAAATGAAATAGGGCAAGCTTTAAAATCGTATTATGGAAAACAATTTATATCCATACTCATACGATGTATTGATTACGTGAGTGATTATACGCAATATTTACTCAATGTTTCTAATATTATGCATTTCTTATCCCAAGATAGATATCTTGGGATAAAATGTATAACTACTTCCTTGAAATATAACTTTAAATCAAACTATTAATTTTAATAAAATCAAATTCTGGGCATTTAAATTCTCTGATCTTTTTGCAGA
This sequence comes from Stegodyphus mimosarum, assembly GCA_000611955.2. NCBI lineage: Eukaryota > Metazoa > Arthropoda > Arachnida > Araneae > Eresidae > Stegodyphus > Stegodyphus mimosarum. Next base: position 221,120 of record KK114740.1, read on the forward strand.
GCGCTTTTATAGTATTTTGTATGATATTTTTTATTGAGAGCAATATTTATCATCAAATTTGTAATTTGTTATTTGAAATTTGTAAATGGCTTTATTACATTGACAAAGCCTTATTTTAGAAACCTAAAATAGCAACATAAGTCCCGTTCACATGCAACGCTCCTTCGCACAGCTGCCGTTAGCAAGAGGAGAAAAAGGGGGCAGGAAGGAGTTTTATTTTTAGGACCTGTTCAGAAGACCGCCGTCTTCCTTCCCTTTACACATACGCCACTGTGCGAATTGTTTGATTTCTAATACTGTTTACACATTTTTAATGTTGTTTGTGTTGTTAATTTCTTAATCGGTACTTCTGCAATTGGTACCGGAACTTTCGTAATGTTTCCTGAAAAATTCGTGCATTATAATTTTTATTATTATAATTATTATTATTTTGTAGGCTTTTATTTAGCTCACTCTTGGTGCTTGTCGCTATGATTAAAAGATGGTCATCGATTTTTGAACTATTTCCCGATAAGAATCGAATTCAAACTTTGCACATAAAATGCTTTTGGACGTGGAGTCACGATTTTGATTTTTAGAGGGTTAGATTTTTTTTTCAAGTTTTTTTCTTTAAAGTTGAAACAATTTTTTGGAAATATTTGAGTTAAATAAACTGAGAATCTCAGAACATGACTCTTTGTACCATAAGACACAGTGAGAAAAAAAATTAAGTAAAAATTTTAACGTAGTTTTTTTTTTTTTAACTTTTGAAATTCGCTGGTATTTTTAGACTTTTTGACACCTATTTATTTTAAAACTTCATATCTAAAAATATATCGGTTACAAACTTCCGAAATTTTTACAGGTTATAAAATAAACTTTTGGCATTTATAAAAAGGATAAATAAAATTAAATGGATGATTTTTTAATTTTTAAAAGATATGCAATGAAGCAGAATGGGAAATACTGGTTTTTCTTGGGAATCATTACGAAACATAGTTTCAAAGTAATAATCTCATGACACCACACGATTTTCATGACATTATTTACACTATATAATTTATTATTGTTGCGAGGTGTTAGTTCAGCGTGAGATCGGAGGTATTTCCGAGTTAGCTTTCTCTTAAGATGCGCTTTGCAGTGCGTTGTGTTTAACGTTCTTAGTAATTTGAAGCGTAACTACCGAGTACACTTTGTGACATTCTAAACACTTGTACATTCTAAACACTTGTACAAGTATTTCTGTGGAAAATTCCAGAATTTTGAAGTGTTTAGGTTGATAAAATAAATTTAATGAAACTATTATCGGACCTGTGTGCAATGACAATCATTTACGAACTGTTATCAATCTATTACAAACCTGTACGCATGCAACAATATTATAATTAATTCATGTATTAAAATTGTTTTGAACGTGTTTCACAAAACAAAAACAGATAAAGAAAAATTCTACTTGCGTTTTATGATTTTTTTGCAATCTTTCTGGCCAAATAAGGTTTTAAATAAAGGTTTGTAATTTAATGTACAGAAATTCAGTAATAAAATTTTTAGGAAGTTTGAAATGATTTAATGACTATTTAGACAGTTTGTATTCTTTAAACTGCATTTTCTCAGTTTTAATTTTTTCTATAAATCCTTTTACTTTAAGTCCTAAATCATATACAAGTATGGAATAAATTATTTGATATTTTTACTGCTTATTTAAAGTTATATACTTTATAGAAACAAGAATGGGTTTTGCAAAATACTGAAAAGAAAAATTATTTGAAATGAAAATGTGACGGAGATCATATTTGTTTTAAAGATTTTACATGGAAATGTGTTTTTACTTTTTTTCTCAGAAACTAATGCATTAATTGCAAAATCAATCCTTGAAGTTATTAAGAATAATAAATACAATAAAAAAATCTGGGGGGAACACTGAAAATTGTAGAAGAAGAAAGACATTTTAATTGTTAAATGTTTATTAAAAATTTATTAAATTAATTAAAAAAACTATTTCTTTGTTAAAAATTAAAGTAATTTTGTCGTACAAAAAACTTTTAATAATATTCATAAAAAGTAGATGAAAGTTCCTAAATAAAAAAAAAAATCTTTCAAAAGGTACCGAGTCCCTTGCCGCGTTGAAGCCGATATGCGCGTCTGTGCGCCATAAGTTTAGTATTAATTTCAATGATATTTCTGGAAATATCCAGCATCAGATAACCTTGTCTGTACTTGTTTACAAATATCCGTATCTTGTACAGTTCCATCTATTTTTGGGGGGATGCTATGACATCCGCAGACATCTATCAACGCGACTGTTTCGCTGACAGTCCAGCGAGCAGTCAATTGCACGTCAGCCATGTTGCTTACTAAAATTAAGTGAACCGCGCAATCTCGCAGTGCAGTATCGGAAATCTCCCCATTTGCCCTGCCCCAGAGAGGTAGGGGCATTCTAGCAAATTCTACATCCAATCCTGAGAAGCAGTTAATGCTTGTTTGCCATATGAATGGGACACGTTGGAAGAACCGGTTTTCTCTGCCGATCGAATCTGCTGTTGTGAATGGGGCTATAATTTCTTATAAATCTCATGTTTCTTCATAAAATGAAAGAATTTGCCCGCAATATTAAAAAAATTTATTACTTTAAGTCATATTGATAAACTTAAATTCTTCATAAAAATGGAGTTTCTTATTAATATCCTATGATGCTCCGAAATACTTACGACAGATTATATCCAGTGTACATGCAACTATCATATCTTCAACATCAGCCAATGGTTCATTTACGTTCTTCTTCAGTTTATCCACGAAAACCAATGAATGTTCATTGAATACAGGAATTAGGGTATCCACATTTCTCATATGAACGCATGGCTGAATTAATTTTCTTCTATTCCGCCATTTTCTGCCGTTGCTGAAAACGGTGAACAAAATAAATCAGCCTTTATAAACATAATAAACATTATGCTTTTCATTTTATTATATAATACAAGTTTTTAGATGATTTCGCTTAAACAGCTTGCAAAATGCAGCTTTTTCTTTAATTCACAGATTATTCAATAAGTGTTTTATCGCTGTCCACTTGATCAAGATTCGGTGTAGTTCACTGGTAATAAAAGCTATTTCTCTGAAGTCTTAAAAGTTCTCTTAATATACACTCACGTTTGTGAAAATTGCAACACCATGAAGGACTTACGCGAGTGAGCTGAAATTTTCAGGAAATGCAAAGTAGCGCATGATATGCAAATGATTAGAATTGCAAATCCGTAGCGCATGCGTATGCTGAGCAGCGCCCTCTGAACGGCTGATGGATCCGAATAAATAGACGGCTGTAGCGAGGCGTGTATGGTTATCGGTGGTTATCTACTAGTGGTAAACGTTAACTCAATCTGTACTTATGCCTCGTCGACGAAAGAGAGCGAGATTTGAACAACTTACAGAGTTTGAACGAGGGAGAATCATCGGCCTTCGTGAAGCTGGATTGTCGTATCGTGCAGTAGCCTCTCGTGTGCAGCGTAACAGCAGCACAGTGATGCGCGTTTGGAAGCAGTGGACGGACGAGTGTCGGACAACTCGGAAATCCGGGAGTGGACCCCGAAATGTGACGTCAGCTCGCGATGATAGACACCTGGTCCGCATGGCGCGGACGGACCGTACAGCTTCCTCTAGACAATTGGCAGCACTGTGGTCAATAGCTACAGGTGTTTCATTGTGTGCTTCATCAATTCGTAGACGTCTGCTGCAGTGTGGACTGCGCGCACGGACTCCTTTATACAGGATCCCCCTAACGCACGACCATCGCCGCCTGCGGCTACAATGGGCCAATCAGCATAGAGACTGGCGTGCTGATTGGCAGCATGTCGTGTTTTCTGACGAATCCCGCTTTAATTTGTGGTACCATGATGGCCGCATTCGTGTCAGACGCTATGCCGGTGAACGCCACCTTCCGGAGTGCATTATCGAACGCCACAGTGGACGAACACCCGGAGTTATGGTCTGGGGCGCCATAGCATATCATAGACGATCTCAATTGCTACGAATTGTGGGCAATCTGAACAGCAACCGGTATATCCGTGAAGTTCTACAGCCCGAAGCTGTTCCCTTCCTTCAAAGCTTGCCAGGCGCTGTATTTCAACAGGACAATGCCCGCCCTCATACTGCTCGGATTGTTAAATCCTTCTTTGCAGCGCAGCAGGTACAGCTTCTTCCTTGGCCTGCGTGTTCCCCGGATATGTCGCCAATTGAACATGTGTGGGATGTCATTGGTCGGCGTCTTGCTCGTGATCCTCGTCCTGTTGCGTCTGCAGACGAACTTTGGGTACGCGTACAAACGATATGGAATGCTCTTCCTCAGTCAGACATTCAAACTTTGTTTGACTCCATGCCACGTCGTGTAGCAGCACTTATTGCGGCGCGTGGTGGCCACACAAAATACTGATTCTGATCTCTTGTTCTTGTTTGTTTGCTTTGAACATTTAATCATTTATTTGTACCACTACCACTCAACTGTGTATTAAATTGCATTCAATTATGACGATTCCTTCTTGGTGTTGCAATTTTCACAAACGTGAGTGTATTTTAGAATCCTTGTGTTCTAGTATTTAAAAAGCGCTCGTTCGTGTTCAACGAACTCCCCGTTAATAGGGCCAGTCCATGACTAACTTAAACTCTCCTTAATTCGAAGGTAAATTGAAACAAAACTCATGCAAAAGGTCTACCTATCTCATAATTAGCAGAAAAATGTCCTTAACAATTTACCTGTATTTTCAAGCAATTTAATCTGGTGATTTTCATTTGGTTACGTAAATTAAATATGCATTCCAAACAAAAAGATCACAATACAAATAACGGAAGAATCAACATCATTTAAAATTATATCAAGTTATAAACGGCATTTAAAAGCAGTACTTATAAGAGAACTTGTTATGGTATAGAATTCAAATATCCATTAGGAAAAAACAATTAAAGCGTTTTTTTCGTACGAAATGCTTGCATATTCCAGATTGCATGTACGTTATTAAATTTCATACTGATGCGAATAAAAAAAAGCCTCGAGTAACATGTGCTATCAACTAAAACTAAACTAAACTAAACACAGCGGCTCAAACAGCCCTTAGAGGGCCACGGCGCGCAGTGCCCTGATATGTGCTTTCTAGACCGAGGGCTCTGGGTACTTGTGCATCTTTGCCTAGACAAGTGGTCGCGCTGTTTCCAAGCGAACTTCGTACTCATTTTATCGATCCCTCAAAGGATGAAATGCTGAGTCCACCTTGCCGAACCCGAGGATCGAGCCCCGAACCTGTGGTACTGCTGCGCGACTCGCTAGCCACTCCGCCACCGGGCCTTAATAACTATCAACAGTGCTTTCCTTTCTATTCTATACTAATGTTATTGCGAATAAATAAAACAAAAAGCATTTTTAGACAAAACTTTCAACACGCAACCCAGCTAATCCACCCCCGGATAATGGAGATTTGCCTGTAAATCCATAAATATTAGTTTATTACTTAACTATTAATAAAAGTTACTAAATAGTTTATCACGAAGATAATTAACTGTCTCAATCAGATCAATAAAGAGTCTATGTAATTTATGGTTACTTGCTGACTCTTATACCACAAACAAAGTTTCAATAAATGATTATTTAAGAAAAATAGGATTATTTAGATTTAAAAAAAATTAATTAAAATTATAAATTAATATTAAAAATTATTTAATATAATTTTAATATAATTAAAATTATATTAAATAATTTTAAAGATTTAATTAAAATTTTTAATATTATTTAGTTAGAAGTAATATACTAGTTTTGCATTATTTCCGAGCGTAATTATTTTCCGTTATTTATGCTTTTTAATATTTTCTTTACTTTCGTTTTATTTGCACCATTTTCTGAGAAATATCTTTGTGTTTTCTCACTCGTATATTGATTACAACCCAGTCTACTTTAGAAAACCTCGGCGAAGGTATCCTTCGCTCTTCGGCAGATAGCTTCCGTGTGCAATATAACATTCATGTAACCTAAGCTAACTTCAAGGATCTCTTATTATATATGAACTCGGTATACTGTTCAAGCGCCATGGCATAAAATGAAACGAAAAAACAAAATTGTAGTTTTAATGATGATAATAGTTAGAAATGATGATAAACTTAGAAAGATGAAACTGCATAAAACCTGGGCTGCTTTAGTATATATTACTAGGCTATTTTAAGGCAGTTTAATAATGCCTTAAAATAACGTCGTATATAATAAGGCAATTTTAATAATTTATATGGAATGCTGCTATAGTCAGTTTCAACAGATCAAATGAAAGTTACCTGGTAAGCAAGCCAGTTCCTAAAATAGGTTCAAAAGCCGCATAATCCTTCGATTTATCATCAGCAACTCGGCTGTTAATCACCTCCTATGTTTAAAAAAAGGCAAAGGTTAATCCGTTATAAGGTATTTATATTAATTAACCAGTTATTTTAATTTACAAATCTATATTAACAATTTCTGTCTTTCCATTTTGCGACCAAAACGCAAATTTAGCTCGTGTGTATATAAGTGAGGTTCTGAGGTTGTTTTAGACAGAACATGTTCTTTCTGCTGAATGCCGCATTACGTTATGCGTTAGTGTACGATAATCTTTCCTGTATACAGCTTGTTTCATTACTGCTGATAATTCTGTCACGGTGTGATCTACCTTCTAAGATCCTGATACTTAATGATTTCACACTTATTAGTAGCAGATAATGAAGGAGTAACAGATGTTATTACACCAATAACCATAATAATTCATTAGTAATATTTATTAACTGAAAAATAGCTACAGAAAAAATAGAAATTAAATTTTATTTTGCTATTTTATCAGTAATAGAAAATCGGAGTCTGAATGTCTTTAGTCAAACATTCATAATTCGGTGCGTATATAAATAATCATACAAATCTTCAATATGCCGACGGTATAGTGGTTAGGAGAGCTGACTGCGATACCATAGGGCTCGGGGTCAAATTCCAGAGACTTCATGGTTGTAAGTGTTCGTCCCTTCATATGAGGCAAAGGTGGTCCCCCTATTAGGTGCCTCCATAACAAAGTGGCACCCAGGCCTGGCCTTAGTAGAGGCCAAGTGAAGTCGGCTGAGGGCCCGCCATTGGAAAAAAATCTTCAATATTTCAACCAACCGGTGTGAAATGGTATTTAGTCCTCGAAAATTTCAAACATGAAAAGGTGATTCACATAAATAAGTAATTTAAATGAACAGATATATTCATTACATTTAGTGATATTGGGATATTTTTCGCGACTGAGGTATTTCCGAAAATCTTCCTCAACTTCTCCGTCTTATAATTAAGATCTATCTATAGAGATATAATTCCATTTTTAGCACCAGAGGTGCTATTATTCTCGAAACTCACTTTTTGTCCTTATCATTTTTGTCTCTTTAAAATGTTTCCACAAAACGTTTTCGCGATGCATTGCCTAAATAAAATTCAGTAATGAAAAATTCTGGGAAAACGACGGACCTAGAGACACTGAAGTTTAAAATATTATCCTCAAAGCACCGAACATAAGGAGTTCGAAGCCTGAATTTTTAATCTCGAATATTTGTTTTTGAATTTTTTGATATTTTATAGAAATTTAAACAATTTTCTTTAACAGCTTCAGCGATTTGAGAGCACGAAAGGACAATCTTGCTCGAAATAAAATATTTTTATCTCCAGCGTGGCAGACTGTTGCCATTCGGAAAAACGAAAAATATTTATCTTTCATTTTTAATCCACAGAGTAGGCTATTTGAAAGCAACCTGTAGCCACTGCTTCAAATAGGCTACTTTTTATATCCACGCATAAGCGTGTTTCCATTCAGCAAAGCGTTAGCTATTTTATGTTCAAATTTAATCTTTCTGTTACCGAGCAGACCAAGGGGTTAAAAAGCAGTAAATGCACTATTTAAAATTATTTTCCTGCTTCTTTAATATCAATAATTTAAAAAGAAATTCGTTTAAATAATGAGTTGTTTAATCAGAAATATCAAGTGTTTTCAGGAAATGACACAACCTGGACTCATTAAAATCAATTTATTCCTTTTTTCGTTTCTATTTCCTTGATGTAATGAAGTATTGTAATCACGCATAATTTAGGGTATCATTTTTTAAACATAAATATCCATTTTGACCGCTATTGAATGCAATTTAGAGATGTTTTTGCGTGACATCTGTACCTAAGGACAGAATACAGGACTCGTTTTTCACAAATAAATTATAAAACTAATTTGAAATGGATTCAGAACAGGTTTCATCGTGGCGTCTGTACGTACGTATATATGTATCTCGCCTAACTAAAAAACGAGTAGCCTCAGAACGTTAAAATTTTGTATGTAGGAATAATATAACACGTAATTCAGCACTTCCCATTTTGGTTGCAATCGGTCGAATTAAAAGTATACAAATATATATATATCTATATATATATGTGTGTGTGCGTGTAAGATATAAAAAAAACAGGATGGTTGCTTTAAGAATAATTGGCGACCTCACTTAACATTCTAGATTTGGTGCTCTCCCCCTAAATTCATCTCTTCTCCCAAATTCGAGATCTTTCCGTGTTACGTGAAGTTAAATGCAGATACCTCTTGTCCAATCAAAATAATTATAAACCAAAACTTTTTTAACTCAAACTATTGACTCCTTCTCTTGTTCCACTGAATTAATATGACCTCTTTCGAGCAAGCTTTCCTCCTGGCAAGACGCTTTTCATCCACGCTGCTGCGGCTTACTTGCTAAAGATGACCTCTTACTTTAAAACTCGTGTACATGGAAATTATTTTATTCAACTATCATTAAAAAATACCTTGTATGATTTGATATGCGTAAAATATAAAGATTGTGATTCTTCAAGTTCTATTGTGCTGCATGCGTAATCAAGCTTTTCCACTCATCTACCACTGCTGTCTTCTCAGTCATGAGAAATATCGAAAGCTTCTAAAAAATACCAGATTCCTTCTTTAAGCATTAAAACATTATATATACATATATATATATATACTCATTCTGTTTGTTACTCGGCTCAGTGAGCTCAGTTTTTTAAATTCCTATATGTTAGTAAATTGTGCATACCTTACTTTAAAAATGATCGAATCCTGCTATTCGCATCTTCTGATTACGGTTTTTTATACCTCTTTTATGCTTTAGTTGCACTGCATGCACTAGTTATAGAATTATCAACAATCTAAAAGTTGTTTAAGCTTAGTGTTTTTATTACCATAGCAGCCATATTTGTTTACATTTGAAATTTAGCAGAATAGTGAATTAAACCTTTCTGCACTTTCAGTGTCTACTTGCCAAAATGTATCTTTTAGTACTGTGCACCGAAAAACCTGCCTTCTTGCCTGCTGGCTGAATTGCTGTTTTTATGCGTAGAAACTGTAATTTTAATTAATTTTTTTTACTTGTTTCAACTGAATTTGCTGTTTTAATTTTTCTGTACATTTCAATTTTTAATGACGATATTTTAAGTTTTTATTCAAAATATCTTCATTAAAACGTTTATGGATGAAGATAGATATAGATAGATTATGATTGGAAATTAAGATATTTAAGCCATGCCACGATGTGAAAACTTAATTAATCGAATAAACAATATATCTCCAATAAAATTCGATCAAATCAGTTTAAATGAAATGGAATTAAAGATGCGTATATTTTAACATTCCATACCTGGAAATCATGTGGTGTCACATCACACTTTTATGATAACACTTTTAGGCGCCTGGCGGCTCCAGTCTCTAGTTTTTATGGCATCAAATATAAAACAAAATGTGTAGCAACCGCTAACATTGTACCGAAAATTCCAAATGCATGCTATTTTTATATAAGCTGTGATTTTGTGTTCAATTTTATGTGGCGTAATTACGTAGAAAAGGTGCATCATTTTTATTATTAAATTCCTACTATTAGCTTCCACGCTCCCTATACCTTGTTCAAATTTTCAATCGGTAATAAAATACTGTTGCTTGCGTACGGGTTCGTAATGGACTAAATTCACTAGTGATTAAAAATTTAATAAAATTCATTCTTTTCACAAGAAATAAAACAAAATACTGAAATATTTCTTCACAGATATGCGTACAATATCACAGATATGCGTACAATATCACAATATCTCAGAATAGTGAATTAAAGGTTTAAACAGCACTCAGTTCAAAACAGAGACTTCAGAGATATTCGCACAATATCACAACATCTCAAAAGTTAAACAGCGCTCAATTAAAAACAGAGAAAATTAATCCAATCTTACAGCGAATTCGCTACAATCAATAACAACATTAAGCAAACAACAGTTCGCTTAAAGCAACAGCAACTGAGCTGAGGTGTTTTAATTCTGCTTATATAAGCTTTTCAATTATTCACTGAAATATTCTGTAAAAACCTACTTTCTCAATTTTTCTCGATTTTTCTGGATCGCAAGAGCAATATCGAGATATTCATTGATAAAATATTAAATACACGTGCTCTTGTATTTTTACATTTCCGCGTAGCTTGTAACTTTCTCTTCAAATTCGTCTGCGTCGCTGGGGAAAATAAAACAATTTTAATTATAATTCTAAATAAATACAAATTCCGTAACACTGCCCCCTTCCCAAAGACTGCACGTCCCGGGCAGTACAATCCTTGGACAGGAAGCCAAACTTACAACTAAGGCATCAATGCAATATAACCATTACATTACAATAACAAAATAAACAATAATTGCAACAAGTGACTTTCAGCAAATCAATACTATCACACACCAAATACAAATCAAATACTATTAAATATCAAATACTATCAAATATTAAATACAAATCGAATACTATCAGATATTAAATGCAAATCAAATACTATCAAATACTAAATACAATTCAAATATTAAATACAAATCAAAGACTATCAAATATTAAATAATGCAAATCAAATACTATGAAATATTAAATAATACAAATCAAATACTAAATACAATCAAATGCTAAGGGCAAAAAAAGCCCATGGTCATATACTATTTACAATTATATACACTACGTACTATGGCCAAAGTAAGGAGCTAACCTGTCGTAATGAACGGCTTAGAGTTCGATGACTTGCGGATCAGAACCACAAAGTAGTTCAGCCTGTTTAGGATTGGAAAGTATTTAAATCAGGAAAGAGATATCTTAGTTTTAGTCTCTTAGTTACTGTTATTGCGATTTGTTTAGTTCCTCGTAAGCTGAGGTATCTGAATTACCTTCCTTTTTAGATAATGCTTTGCGCTGAGTTTTATTTTAACGCTTTTAATAGTTTGAGGAGTAACTACTGATTATACGCCGTGATATTGTGAACAATTGCACGGATATCTCTGAGGAAAATTCAAGCTTTCTAATATATTTCTTTTGATAAGAGTAAATTTTTATTAGCTTATTATCGGACTTGTGCATTCGATCTATTACAAACCCGTAAGTACCTTTTTGGTGTCAGAAGTGGAACTGAATGCCAATGGCGAGGGAGATGGAAGAACAATTAAGCCAGTTCGTGGCAGCCTTTGCTGCTTTCAAAAAAGAGGTGAAAGCTAAAATGATTGAAACAGGACAAGAGGAAATGAAAATAGAATATACCTGCATATAAGAAAACAAATTTGAGGCTATGGAACGCAGAATAGCGAAAATACAGATGGATAAACTAAAGAAAAGATTTCTTCTGCCAAAGGCCAAATAGAAGAGAGAATTTTAGCCTTGGAACAACAAATCGATTACAGAATTTCTTCTGTTAAAGAACAAATAGAAAACACACTTTCTTTTATGGAGCAACGAATCGAAGGAAATCGTTTTGCTCTCCAACAACAAAACGAACCACAAATTAATCACAAGGTTTTTGCTGTCGCCAAAGAAGTTGATACCGTGAAGAAATTCGTAGTGACGGCAATATAGATGATTTTAAATTATTCCCGATGCCTTCTCGTTCCTCTCTGAAGCTATCCACATATGATGGGAAGACTTTTTGGTAAGTGTATAAGGTGCAATTTGTACAATACGGTACGTACAAAATGGCGAATAGGTGGGATTCCCAAGCTAAGGCCTGTCATCTCGCTGCTTCTCTGAGAGCAGACTTTATATTCTTCAAACTTTTCCAGAAAACCAGAGACTAGACTTCCAAGCTCTATACGACGCGTTGGAGCTGCGTTTAGGCGAGAAGTGTTTAAAAGACTACAATAGGCTTCAATTAAACTCTTGTCAACAGAAGCACTCCAGGAGCGCGCCACGGATGTTGAAAGGCTATCTCACCTCGTGTTTTCGGAGTGCCCGACAGAAACAAGGGAAATCCTGTCCGTGCAATATTACGTTTAGAAATGCCACCTACTATCATACGGCATATGTGGCGGATATTGGAGATCCTTGCATACTCAGTTTGGACTTTTTAACGAAATACAATTTTTCCTTGGACTTCCAAAACAATAAACTGAGGACGTGATGAGGACATGACTATCCATCATCAGAATAGATCCTCAGCTGGAAACGCCGACGTCTCGTCCGAAAGACAATGAAAAAGTCCGAAAGCTGTTTAAATCATAGTAGGGTCGAAGAGAAACCCCAAACTATCGGGTATTCTCCATCCCAGATGCTCATCGGTCGTGACCTTCGTCTGCCATTTGATCTGTTTTGTCTTCGCCCTTCGGATGCGCCTTCATCGCCTGAGGAATATAGCCAAGATCTCCACGCCCGGTTTGAAGTCTTGCACAATTTTGCAAGAGAGCACATCAACTTGGCGACGAAAAATATGATACCCCGATACGACACCACAGCTACTGGATATCGATTCAACGAAGGAGACAAGGCTGTGGAACTGGCTTGACCGAAAGGATTTTGCCCGAAACTACATCCCCTTGGGATGGTCCTTAGACAGTCCTCAATAGGCTGAATGACGTCGTGGTTCGGATTAGCCGTGGTTCCGTGGTTCGGATACTAGAACTAAGCCGAAAGTCGTTGAACACAAGTTAGCTCCTTTCTATGGCCATAGTACGTAGTGCCCATAATGTATCTAGTATAAGACCATTAACCTTTTTCTGTTTAGTATTTGATAGTATTTTCTTTGTATTTAGTATTTGATAGTATTTTATTTGTATTTAGTATTTGATAGTATTTTATTGGTATTCATATTTGATAGTATTTGTTTTAAATTACTTATTGCAATTTTTGTTTATGTTGCTTGTAATGTAATGTTTATTATTGCATTTTTGTCCCAGTGTTAAGTTTGGCTTTCTCTCCAGGAACTGTACTCCCCGAACGTGGGGAGTACAGTTCCTTGGGAAGGGGGCAGTGTTACGGAATTTGCATTTAATTTGCTATTTTTAGTAGAATTATGGTTAAAGTTGTTTCATATCCCCGTGCAATGCAGCACGAGACTCATTTTAAGAGAGAGCTACGCCAGAAAAGTTAAAGTACAAGGGCACGCGAATTTAATAAATAGATATCTTGTAAACCAAAAGAGCATAAGTACTTTACTTGAAGAATTAGTGAACTCAAATTTAGTAATAAAAAATACATGATAATGAAAAAACACAGTGCAACGGTAATGAACAGCACACAAACTGACGTAGGAATTCTTGGCTTCCAGTGTACACAGTGCAGCGCGAAGTTTGGAATTTCAGACGCCTTTCGTGGAGTCAAATCACGTGACTGTGAAGCTGACCAGTCCATCTAAATTCACGAAAATCACACTTCAGCTCACAGATGAACAGAACCCTGAGTGGAACCTTCCTGAGTGCAGACGCTGAGTCGACACTATCGAAAGTGGTGTCGGTTGAGTACAGGTGTGACCTTCGGGAATTTCGAATCTGGGATGTTCTCCAGCTTTCCGTGGTACAGCGCGTAGACTGTCCGAAACAGTACCTTTTTTCTATCCAGAAAATCGAAAAAATACCAGAATGTTCTCGTGCATGATTAAAAGGCTTATGAATGCTGGAGAAAAACATTTCAGCTCAGTTGTTTTTAAGCGAACTGTAGTTGCTTACTTAGTGCTGTTATTGATTGTAGCGAATTAGCGTCGAGATCGGATTAGCTTTTTCTCTGTTTTGAATTGAGTTCTTATCAACGTTTTAGTAGTTTCAAATAAAACTACTGTGAGATATCGTGATATTGTATTTATTATATTGCTCTGAGAAAATCTCAGCATTTTGTTTTATTTCTTCAAATAAGAATAAGTTTTGTTAACTTTTTATCGAGTTGGGCGTTCAATCCATTACGAAGTCGCACTCACGCAACAGTATGTATAAACACTCCAAAGCATGTTTAGGAAAAGATTTTGCAAACGCCCTTTAGGAAATGCTTCTTCCTTTTGTGCGTAATGGCAACATTAGAATGTATTGTATAGAAATTGCGTTGCAACATATCGTGTAGGATATCTTTGAAATTATTAAAGTTCTGATCAAGCCACTTGAATTTTGCTTTCAAAACTTTAAACCTTTTTTTATTTCATTTATTTAAATGCATTGAATAATTAAAAAAAATTCAAACCTTGTGGTGCCGGTGCAAAACGCTAGATTTCAAATTTAATGAAGCCTTCTCCTTCATGTTTTGAAACTATTTTTATGAAATTCAGTATGTTACCTTGAAAAATTCCGGAACTGAAAACATTTAAATGTACATAGATCTTACCACTTACCTTGATGTGTTCCGCTTTATAAAGGACAACATATGGAGTGAAACCTAAGCAGGTAAAGAATAATCCTTCACGCCGGAACATGTACGCATTAGCAGAACAAATTCTTAACAAATCTGTAAGACACAAAGAAAAAAACGGAGTTTAGTTTCATTAAATTACAAGTGTAACGGACAGTATGAATCATTCTTAAAACAGACCATTTGCTCTAGGTCACGTGAAGCGAGATTCGCAAGAAAATAAAAACATTTCTTCTTTTTACAGAACATGTGACATAACGAACTTTAGTTTTGAAAGGATTTAAAAAGCTTAGCGCGAGCTATGTAGTTTAAAACTCTCTCACTTTTTATTTCTTTTTTATGTATTAATTCATTAATAAATTAGTGTTCGTCGTACTTAATGGTCTTCATTATTAGCCTCGACATTCTTTAATAATGGATAAGAAGAAATATATGTGTAATGTGTTAAAAATTCTGGCAGCTCAACTAAGGGCCGAAATTCCCCATGTGGATACTTCAGAACCAAAATCGATGACGACGGACAGCCAATGGATGTATTAAGGGCAAGTAAACTTTAATGTTTCATTAATTCTAATTAAGTAAATCCGGAACTAAAGGTAAAGTCAAAACTTGAGGTCGCTTTGACCTAGTCTCGTGTTCATTGATCATCCGGATCAAGTAAAAAACGAATAAGAAGAATTCTGGTCACAGTGACCTAATTTCGTTTTCGTTGATTATCCGAATCAGTTATATGTTCTGTTGGACTTGAATTCTTTAAGATGACGTGTGATCACTCTGATCATATTGTATGAGTTCTGTTGCACACCAGTTCCTTTAGTGCCGAAAGATTTTGAAGTAATTGAAGTTTAAAGTAATTTTGAAGTATTGCTGAACATTGAAATACTTGAAATTTTAAGTAATTTTGAAGTATTGTTGAAAATTGAAGTTTAAAGTGGTTTTGAAGTATTGCTGAAAAATGGAAGTATTTGAAGTTTAAAGTAATTATCAAGTATTGCTGAAATTTAAATGATGAATTTAGTGGTAGCACGTACTACTTTGGCATATTTTTTTAAAATAATATTTCAATGAATATTTCAAGTATTTTGTTCTATGCAAGTTTTGATATGAAGCATTGAAAATAAATGTCAAATATAGAAAATACAAACTAAAGGATTCTTAGTTTTGTTTTAAAAATAGAAAAAAATATTGAAATATATAGTTTCAAATTGCTATATTTTGCATGAATTTAAGTTATTGAAAGTATTCGATAATAGGTTATTTTCTGAAAATTGTGTGTTTTATATGCTATTTCAAGCAATAAGCAGAAATTAATGTAAAATGAGTTATTACTTTATTTCATGTTTTGCTTTTGAATATGTATATTTGATGTGTACTAAATGCATATAAAAATATTTTAAAGCCTATATATGTTAACATACTAAAAGTTATAGGTATATATTTTGAGGAAATTTATCAACGTGGCATACATTAAGCATGGCTTATTTAGGAAAAGGGAAGGAGCAAGATTTAATTGAATTAGCAGAAACACTTGGTGTAGTGATAGAGGAAAATTTTATAATTCCTAGAATAAGTAAAGCTATAATTACTAGTCTCACATATGACGCGGAATTTACAAAAGAATGTTTGAACCGCATCATAAATGATAGGAAAGAAATGGAAACAGCACAACGTGCTGAGAGAGAGGAAGAAAATGAACCTTTGTTTGAGATGGTGAAATTACAATTACGGTCTAGTATTACTGCTAGTAGATCAGAGTCTAAACAGGTATCTTGCAAACGCAGAAATGCCTAAGTTAGAATTGAACAAGTTTATTCCTAATTTTGATCCTAAAACTGCCGATATGAACTTATTTCTGGATTTGTTTAAAAGGCAATTAACCCTTCTCAAGGTACGAGTTTCAAAATGGGTAATCTATATTGTTGGTCTTCTGCCAGACGATGTTGCAAAACTAATTACAAAAGAATCTACTGATGATGCTCAGGACTATCAGAAAATTAAGCACATTCTCTTAAAGCGCTTCAAATCAAGTTCTACGAAATTTCGGCAACTATTTATCCAACATAAGAAAAGTCCTGAAAACACCTGGAGAGACTTTTATTTTGATTTACAAAACTATTTTGATGGATGGCTTAAGAAATCAAAAGTCACGACGTTTGAGCAGTTAAAGAAATTGATAGTTGCAGATCACATTAAGATGAAAGCCCCTCCAGATTATAAAGGACATTTTTTGGATAACTGGCGTGCGTGGAACAACCCACGTCAGCTTGCTGAAAAAGGAAAATATGTATGAAGAAGTTAGACATGTACGAAATAAAGACGTTAGTAAGGAGACGCTTAAGTTTCAAAAAAAGATGGTCCCAAAAATTATAAAATAATCCTCAACATACTAAAAACACCTCATCAAGAGGTAATGCAAAAAACGATGATCAACCATCTGTTAGTTGCTATGGATGTGGAAAGTCAGGCATTATTAAGGGTAAAATGCTACATAAATTAAGGCTCCCTTCCTCCCAAGAAAGCAGAAGCTTATTTTAAAACTATACATCTTCAGGCATTTTCTGTCGAGGAGCACCAGACGAATCTGTTGAGATTAAAAAAAACGGGTTAACCGGAATTGTATGTGCTGACACTGGAGCCAGCCACACTATAGCGGGAGAAACATTGTATCGTCTTTTGAGAGAAAGAGAAATAGAATTTAGGAAAACTAGTATGAATGTTACCCTCGCCAATAGTCTACAGAAGAAAACAGAAGTTTATACGACTGTTATGTAGTGATTTTTGGTTAGTTTAGAATTATGGATTAATGTGTAGTTAATTGCAG
>KK114741.1:2604-23215 GCA_000611955.2 Stegodyphus mimosarum
AAGTTTATTTTAATTTAAATCTTTTCTATCTCCTCTCTGCTTCAACTTCCTGTCAGAAGAAGCGCGCGTTTTTAGCTTATGCTAATTTTGAAGTTCAGCCAAGCACTATTTAAGCCAGAGGTAGAAACCTCTCGGTGTGTGAGAGCTCAGATTCAGATCACGGTCACGCCGCTCAACGTTCGCCTGACCAGCTAGCAGTTTAAATTTATAAGCCATAGTGCTTACTACGTAATTGCATTGTAAAATAAATTAAAGTGCAGTAGTATTTAGTATATCTTGCTACGCACCCTTTCAGGTAGAGGCCAACTTCCGCGAATCGCTCTGTGAGCAAAGTTTGATTTAAGTTCTATTTAAATTTAGTTAAGTTTATTTGATTGTTAAGTTCGACCCAAGCGCGGTCTTTTACTTTCTGTATTTCTTCCGAGTTGGGAAGTTTGTAAATAATAGTGATTTAATAAAAGAGGATTTCAAATCCCTTCACGTGCAGTTATTCTCCAACTCAGCCAGTAGATCAGAACAAAGCTAACCTTTCATCAGCTCACTGTTCCAGTTCAGGACCTGAGAAGAAACACCCTGGTAAATATTTCACAATGTTCTCCAAGAACACACACAGAGTACTCAGTCCTGATACGTCTACCTGCATATCTGCGCATGTGCTACCGTACATCACCTTACTTAATCTCCTGATTGTCCGCTCTGCCTCTTCGTTCAGCTGATATGCTAATTTTTCGACTTCGTCCTTAATTTTTGCACACCAGTGTAGGTTAACGAAAGGTAAAAATTTTCGATTCTTTGTTTTCAAATTGAAAATTTTATTTTCTATGAAAATGTTATTAGATTATTTTTAAGTAGGTCATCTTAATTATGTATTAGATTCCTAATTTGAAAAAAAAAAACCCTGAAAATAGTGAAATATTGCATTGATTATCAACAGTGCCAAGCAGTGTGTGTTACAGTTTTATGTCGAAAGAAAATTAAAAAGAAATATTAAGTTCAGAAAGTTATTGTTAATTAGAAAAATATTGTATGTAAATAAAAGCAATATATTCCATATTCTAATATAAACGAAAAGTTTATTTTGTTTAAAAAATCTTACAACACTTTACAGTGTGTTAAAAATGGTGAGCTTCTGACTAGTAATTCTCACAATATAGCCTTCTGAACTAGAAAATTTAGTTAAAATCATCTTATACATCGCAGTTAGTAGCTAATGTTAACAAAAGGGTATCCATCATCATTCTATAAAATAACTAAAGTGGGGAATCAGTCTTCATTAACACTTCAACTGACTTCATCAGTAATTTCATGAAATAGTTAAGTACTCTATGAAATAACAAATTTCATACTTAAACGGCAACATATTGTTCATAATAGATTGAATGCACAAGCCCGATAACAGGTTAATACAAATTAATTTTTCTTGAAAGAAATATTTCAAAACTCTGGAATTTTCCAAAGTGTAATAAATGATGTGTACAAATGTGTACAAATGTTTACACTGCCACACAGTGTAATCGGTAGTTACACTTCAAACTACTGAGAACGTTAAACATAACGCAATGCAAAGCGCATTTAAAAAGAAAGCTAACCCGGATATCTCATTTCACTTGAAACTAAACAACTCGCAACAATGATAATTAAGCAACTGAAACTCAGATGTTCTCTCTCTTCGGGCTTTCGTAATTTTCAACTGGCTGCAAGATATTTTTAGTACTTTCTACGTCTCGAAATTACTAAAAAGCAATATGAGGGTAGAGTTACGGTTACACCTAACAAAATGGCCAATTCATTTATTCAATTTCAATACTTATTACGATAATGCAGGGACCGGACCAAAATGTTGCCAAATTTGGAGACGTTTGGCGATTTCTCGCCGAATGTGGCTACAAAATAAGTCTCCGAAGTCGTTGTCAGCTTGGTGATATCTTGCCAAATTACCCAGATACCCATTTACTCAATATTAAATGCGCTTGCCTCTGTATTTTTATTTTTCCGGCATAGCTTTCTCTTAAAATTTGTCTCGCGCTACATTATACAGAAAAATCAACAATTTTACTTATAATTCTACTAAATTTATTACCTATCTAAGTACAAACTTCGTAACAATATATAAAATTTTACGATCATAACTCTATTAGTTACAAAGATGTTAAAAGTTTGGACTTTTTATGCTTAAATTTTGAAAAACTGTGCGTTAAAAATTTTGGCATGTTTTGACATTTTAAAGCTTTCGAGTCCTTAAAACCAGGTTCATCTCCTTCTATGATCCTTTATTTTCAGTGGAATGGGAAACCGGTTTGCACGATGCATCACAAATTATAATAAATGTTAGACTTTTGGAGTTGAACTGAAGATTTGACAAAAAGCTGTCATGTACAATTTATTTCCAGAGCTTGGTCTTTGCCAAACTATCTCAGGAGCGATATAAACATATTACGTTATTTCCAGATATTTCCCTTGCATACGTAGATGTACCCGGAAATAACAAGACTGACAATACTGCAAGCGAATGTTTCGTAGCTAAGGATCGCATCGCTTCTTGTTAGCTTAAAATTCAACGCGCCTATTTGTCAGGTGCCATCAGTCTGAGTAGTGGGTTTCTTCCTCGATGCTGATTTGCGAGTGTCCGTGTTCGCAGCGTCTTGACATTTTTGTAATGTGTGACCACACGCAATGAAGTGTCTTCGTGAAATTTTGTTTCTTGTTGAGGAAAACTGCAGTTGAGACCACTGTTATGTTTCGACAAGCCTTCATAGATGATGCTTTGAATTACATCACAAGTGTGCGAGTGATCATCCATGCTAAAAAATGGCGACATATCAGATGAAGGTTGCTGAGACTTTGTTGATAGGTAGACGTGAAAAAACAACGAGAAAAGCGAAAAAACAACTAATGAAAGCATCGATAAAAATACCAGATTATTTACCAAATTTTTGAAAAAATTCTTTTCATCAGTCAATTCTTGAGAAAAAAATATGGTATCTCACTCAAGCTGTTCTCTAAATCTTCATCTTACTCGGTGTGGCCTTTTTCTATCTCCATGAACAAAAAAAAGCGCTTGTGAAATAGATTCAGTGAATTAGAAAAAGCAATTTATTAAGGTGGATGGCTACCAACTCTGTTTTCCATCAAAACTAACTGTCTACCTGTAGATCCCCAAATCTCCCTGTTTTTAATTTTGAGCCTTTGCCAAAATATTTCGAAGAAAATTTATTGAATTAATGATACTTAAATTGTTCAAATTACAAGTCATTTTAGTGATTAGTGGATTTTTCTTATTAAATTGCGTTTGAGCTTAATTATCGTAATCTATTGCAGATACTCGTAAAATGAGGATGAACTTTGCATGGATGGGGATTAGTTAATGTCTGACTCGCCCTCTGAAGATTCATTGACAAGTACAAAGGATATTTGTTACTGAGAGTTTTTCCGTTTAAATATTATTACATCATATTACGTTTAAATATTTCTAGAACACGAATCATGCATTATAAAATGAATTTTAGTCAGTTTGGAGTTTCTTTCTAAATGGCGTTTCCATGCAGCGCAAACACCTCTCAGAAACTCAAGCGAGAGCCTCCTGGTTTCTCAAAGCACAAGTTTGGCAGCTTTGGATGTGAATTAGGTGCATGCCTTGAAGAATATTCCATATCAATATTTCCAGAACTGTCTTCGGCAGTGGGCAAAGTGTTGGATAAAGTATATCGATATAAATGGAGAATGTTTGCAGCAATGGGCAAAACGATGCGAAAAATTTATCTTTTCCAAAATGTTCCATAAAAGAAATGTGAATACTGAGCTGGAAGTTTCTTGTACCGTTTTCGGTAAGCGAGTTCGCGGACAGTGAATATCTTCTTTGTTAAAACTCAGATTCATCAGAATTCACAACAGAGATCTAATGTTTTGAAAACATTTAATAAAGCATTAAATTTACAAGCACATTTTACAGCGTTTTACAAAATATACTCCGCACTCAAAAATTCTCCGCGGCTACAATTTGAAATCAAAACTTAGAATTCATTAAAATTACAATCAAAAGAGAGGTTACAAGAATGTTCGCGATAATATGGATGCAGATTGAGAATGTTTATAGCAGTAAGCAATACGTTGGAAAAATATATTAATATAGATGGGAAATGTTTTCAGCAGTGGGCAAAACTGTGGGAAAAGTATATCAGTAGAGACGGAGAATGTTTCCAGCTGTGTCGCAAAGAATGTTTTTTTACTTATTATGTGCTCCACTCTTAGGTACTAAATGGAAAGAGAGAGATGCCCTGTGGAGATCTTTTTAACAGAAACTGGCTAGTAGTCACCTCACACATGGAGAAAAACCACGAAAACGCCCATGAAGACAGCCCGTTCGCAAGAACTCTAACCCCAGACCGAATTACCACTGTTCAGCGGCTTTTACCGCTTGGTCACTGGTTGGCACGAAAAGAGTTTGGGAAAGCATGTCGATACAGGCGGAGTACATTTTCAACAGTGGCCAAAACGTTGGGAATAGTATATCGATATAGATGGAGAGCTTGTTTAGAGTGGGCAAAATGCTGGAAAAAGTATGCCGATACAAGTGAAAGGATGTTTCCGACAGTGGGTAAAATGTTATGGAAAATATATCGATACAGATAGAAAATGTTTCCAACAGTGAACAAAATATTGAGAAAAGTATATCGATATTGGAGAGTAATAAAACATGTAACATAAAATATTATATAATTGTTTAAAAATAATTCAAATATTTTGAAGTTAGCTGTCACATAAGATTTCAGATTTTTATTCTTTTATTGAACAGCAAAATTTAAAACCCATGATAAAAGCTAATTTAGAAAGCTATAAATAGCTGTTAATAATATACAATAACTACAGAAAGCTTTACTTATAGCGTTAATGACAGTTTAAATGTATAGCAGTATAATAAACTGTATACATACAACTTTGAACTGCACATTATCAAACAATGTATTTACAAAGCAACGACCGACCTGAAAGACAAATTATAAGCTGAAGTAAGTTTTGTTTGTATTCACTCAAAATAGAATTGCCAGAAGTTTTGTTTTTCATTGATTCTAAATTACTAACTACACTGAAAAGTATCTCACGCCCTCAGGCGGTCGTTATTTTGGCAAGGAAACGATTACATAAAACAGCAAGAGTCAACAGCCCGTGAAATCTGAAGACATTTTGGGAAGAATAACTGTTAGTTAAAGTAATTTTATTTTTATTCTAGTTTTAAATAGTTTCCTCAGTATAAGGTTGACTTATTTTGAAAGCGAGTTTGGTTTTCGTAAGCTTTGCGACAAAGTGCTTAAGGGTTCAGATACCTTAAGTGTCAAAATATGCCAAAAAATATAACATTTTAAAGCTAACCATCTTTATAACTAATTAGTTGGTGATCGTGAAATTTTGTAAACTTTTTTCGATATCCCTGACGTTATATTTGTTCCTTTACTTCATGTTTCGAATATTAAAATATTTTAAATCAAATAAAAATAATTACCTTCTTTGTCATCGCAAAAAATTTTATTATGTAATCGTACAGCATTATGGATAGATGAATTACTTTCAGCTGAATTTGCTTTTTCAAATTCCTTCATATATTTCAAATGGCCTACTTTAAAAGTTATCTAATTACGCTTTTTAAAAAATATTAAGAAAATTATGTCGCCTAGTCAACTGTCTTTTTAATATAAAATTGAAATTAATTTGTAAAATTCGGATTAGTTCTAAAATAATAATTAAATATTAATGATAAAATTAAACTATTTAAGCAAATTTGAAATTTTTTAAAAATCTTTCATAAAAGTATTTTTATGTATACAAACAATTGTTCTATCTTAGTGTTTGTTTCGCATTGTTCTTTCAGTTGTGTTCTCAATTTCGTAAAACTGCTGGTAACTTTTTTGATCGACACTTTTAAGTTCAAGAGTTTTTTCTGAAATCGCAGGGTTTCTTTAGATTCGATTGATCTTGACATGTTATCACTTTTTCTTGTGTCACTTTCAATGTCAGTTTCTGCAGCTCTTTTAATACTTTCTGTAATGCCATAGTCAAAATTTAGACACGCTGTTCTAAAATTGTCGCAGTTAACACATATTCTTAACTTGAAGCTTCATAACTTCCTTTATAATATCTGAAATGTCAGCTTTAACTTGCAGTTCCTCTGAGGCTTACTCTAGACAAAAGGCATTGTTTTCTAAAAAATAGTGTTTAACTGTGGTCTAAGAGATTAAATCTTACACTGACTACTAAATGCATGATCTCTAGCTGAGATATCGATTTAATTATCTCCTTAGAAGTGTTTGCATTTTCACAAGATGTTATATCACATATGTTTCTTGTTTTTGTGAATATCGTTTCTATAGTGACATTTGAGAACTTTTATCAGAAACTAGTCTAAAGGTCGAATGTCAGAAGATGTATTTGCAGGAACAGACGCTAATGTTTTTCAGAAATAAATAAGAGATGTGCTGCACAATTATCTAATTAGTAAAATTATTTTTTCATTTTTCAGTTCACTGTCTCATTTTAAATCCATGAGTTCTTGTTGCTATGGTAAATTCTTGACTGCTTTCAAACAGAGAGGTTTCTGCTTCTGTTAAAAACCAGTACTGTCTTGTTAATTGTTGTGTCTATGTTGCAAAGCACAGTAACTCGTTCAGTTTCTTAAACCAGCTCTGTTTCACTTTCAGATATTAACGTGTGTTCTGGTAATATTCGGTAACGTAGTTTAGTTTGGGTCTTTATTTCAAATTTCGTATTTATTTAGCAAATTAGGTAAAATGGTTTTTACTCTGTTATCATATGCATTATGATCCGCCTCTTCCTTTTTACCATTCAGTGTCCAATGAACAATGTTGGATTTTTACTCTCTCATGCCAACCTGTGAGTCATCTGTCAGTTGATGCAAAATTCTATCTTAGTATATTAGTGAATTCTATAAGAAGGTTTGTAAATAGGACCTTTTTTTAGTTTCAGAACTTAAAAAATTTCGGAAGATCAATTTCAAGGTCTCTGGATTTCCCGTCTTTTTTGCGCTTCTTTGAGATATTTGATTTTTTATTAGTTGCTCATCATTATGATTTTTTGTTCTAGTAAACTGCCCAATGTTATTTAGAAATTCCAAATTTAAATGCAGTTTTTCTGTGGCTGACCTTGTAGAGACATTAGGTATTTTTTGGAAGCAGGAGATGTGAAAAATGAGCAATACCCTCGCCGGAACTCGAACCACGGACTTCTCGAATACGCGCCGATCGTGCTGACCACTACACCTCGAAAACATGCCAAGAAGCCTTGAGAAATATCTTATAACCTTATCAACAGCATCAAGATCTTTCGACAGTTTATCCTTTTCCTTCCGGCTTAAGTCTTTTGCTTAGCCTTTTCAACACGTTACGAATTAAGCACACAGCAAATTAAAAATTTATTCTTTTCGTAATTTGTTTGATTTCAAAACTTAACGTTTTTTAAACACGTGTTTTAGCCAGCAAAAGGATTGCGATTTGTCTGCTTATTCGATTTGCTACGTTATGATTATTGGCATGACCAAAGCTTGCTGTTAGTTAGTATTCCTTTTCCATTCAAAGTTTGTTAATGTAGGTAATACTAGGAACATTTTATGAACTTTTTGATAAACTCTTTGTGAACAGAATATGAAACTTTAAAGGATGGTAAGCAGAACTTGCGTTCCCATGTCCTATCAGCAGGTATTGGAGAAGAAACGTTCATTCATTTGCAGTGCCTACTGTTTTTGGTAACCGCAAGATAAGAAAATTCTGTCCTTCTGACGTTCAGTGAGCACAAATAGCTCTGAAAACAGTGTCTCACAAATGCAAGAACTGAGGGAGGAAGAAAAAGTTCGCTTAAATCTGTTAAAGACGATATACCTGACGCATAAATACGCCACTGTGCAGAATAAATTAAATGAATGAATTAAAAAAAAGTTTTGATAAGTGAGATATTCTGACTCTGAAGAATGGTTTTTGCCAAACCGAGTTTTATAAGAGGCGGAGATGAGTTTAATCAACTTCGGTTTTTCTATTGTTTAGTATGTATTTGTTTTGATTCCTGGGAATTAGAACGTAATAAGCGAATGATTTTATTAACCAGTGAGCTTAATAAGCGGCGGGAACTGTAACTGATTAAAATTTCGACTAAGTGTTTTGAAGAAATCATGCATGCAAGCGAAAAAATTATAGTTTTTAGAAATCTTCAAGATTATAACAGGGATGGTCAAACTTCAAAATGATTTGAGCCGAGTGATAGATTATAAGAATGTTCGAGAGCCGAAAAGTCCAAATTTTTATCATTTCAAAAACAATGAGACAGGTTTTGAATATAAAGAAACTTCTGAAGTAAATTAATGAATATGTGATTAACATGATTACATGTAAATGTGAATAAATGCATCTTATACCTACTGTTTTCTGTTAAGAAAAGTTCCAAGAAATTAAAAATTAACTCTTGTACTAGGCAACATTGAGTAAATTACAGATCATTATTCAAAAGAAAATTGAGCGTTTTTTTAACTCATGAGTAGTCTTTTAGAAACGATATATTAAATGATACACGTCAACGCTCACTAGAAACTGTTATTCGAGAAAGACTATTTATTTAAATATAAGCTACTAACTTGTTTAGGCTTTTTCTTAAAAAGTAATTTTGTTTCTCCACACAATTTACATAAGGACCAACATAATGAGATCATTCGAATATTTGAATCCTAAACTAAGAATTCCTTAAACGTTTTCCCCCAAAATTTTGAAATAACTATTTTTACTGATACCCAGCATAGAAGAATTCACCCAAAAAGGAATATGATTGCAATTTTAGTGGTATCTGAATAATCGTATCTCTCATGACGGCCTTAACTGATACAGAATTCCAGCGTGGCCTCCAACGTAATCTGCTACATTTTTTTATTAATCAGTACACTGCGTATTATTGAAAATTCTCGAAATTATCTCTCGAATTGTCCGGACAATCTTGGACATAGATAGTGTAGTTCAGGCACATCATTATGTAGAGACATGTAGGTATTTTTCTGAAAGCAGGAGAGATAAAAAATGAGCAATGCTCTCCCGGGACTCGAACCACAGACCTCTCGAATACGTGCCAAGCGTGCTAACCACTACATCACAAAAGCATGCTAAGAAGGCGGGAGAAATACCTTGTAATTAAAAGTTCTTAAAACTACCCCTCAAATCCTCCCGATAATTTTGGACATAGATGAGGAAGTTCATGCGCATTATTGAAAATTCTCGAAATCACATCTTGAATCGCTACGATAATACTGGACATACATTGTAGGATTTCTCTTATTTTGCATAACAAATTTATTCTAAGTTTGATACCTTTCCTGAACCTCTCAACTTCCCTTTGCATTTTCTCGCCAGGATGTAAATATAAAGTTAAGTGGAGTGACTATTTAAACGGGTAAAACTCGGAGTTTATTCAGAGCGTGTCTTCGCTAGCCAGCACACGTTTTGTTGCTATCTCGCTGTTACGCCAGTAAGCCTTTTGGCCATTTCGGATTACCATCACGCCTATTAGGGTTTTGAGAGTCAACCTGTTAGGTGTAAATTAACGTGCTAATCCAGCACTATTCTATTTAGATTCGACTTGAATTATATTCTACGTTTCAGTTTCACCGCAAGTTGACGGTGTTTTGTAACGCGTGAAGATCGTGCCTTTTTGTTAAACTTTGAATTAATAAAGGGTTACTTTTCACTTCTTCTGTGCTGGTATTTATACACGCCTGTGCGAGAATTCGCCAGGTTCATTGTAGGATCTAGAATTTGTGTATGCGTTCTAGCTAAGACAGATTTTACAACATAAGCTAATGTTAACAACTCTAGTACCTCATGCCGGGTTATATAAACGCTTCTTCGAGCACATATTCCATCTAGCTACCAACCATCCCTGTTTAATTCTGAGCTGTTTTTTAAATACGTGGCAAATCAAAACTAATGTTACAGAAAGAAAACATACCTGTAACTGCTACAGTGAATTATTTCCAAATGTAGATGTAACATGAACGCGTAACTCTTTACATATCTATGGACAAGCACAGATGTTAGATTTCGAGGCCTTTTGTAACACGGCAGACGTCTGCACAATGGTTTAGTTCCTAAGCTCTTGCCAAATAGGTGTACGGATCCACCGTATTCTAACTATTGGACCCATAAAGGCGGTCAAATAACTTCCCGGTCTAGTCTTGAATTTCTAAGTAAACTAACTCAGAAGAAAGTTTAAAATTATTGCCAGCCTAACTGTCACATAGTACAACTTTCCATTGGGTTACCTAACCTGTGTACAGGAAATAAATCTCAAATGGAGTCTGCAGGCAAAGGATACCTTAGAAAATAAAAGATCATAGTTTAAATAAATCGAATGAATTGAAATGAAATGTACAATGATCAAGCAGTGGATCATTGTATAACTTTTCGTTTGGCTACTAAATTTTCATGAAGGACGTGTAAGACGTACATGATGATCGAAAATTATCAACACAAAACTGCCTAGCACATCAACTCCAACCCAGCACATCTAACCATTTCTAGTGCAGCAAAATGCGAAGTAGAAAGAAAGATCATCAAACAAGAAATCGAAAAATGCGAGGAAATATCAGCTAAAGAGATTTCACCAATATCAGTATGCCGATTTTGATAGAAACTTTGGAGAAAAAAGAGAAGTTTGTGTTCTGTTGATTCTTCATTGTTTGATATAACGTTATTGATATGAAGGTTTGATGATTAAGGTGAAAGATCTCTACCTGAAATAACAAAATTTGATAAAATGGCAATTAAAATTTGACTAAAATTTAAATCTTGTCAAAACAGTTGTCAAAAAACTTCCCACGCTTCCAAATATTTCAGCATGCACAACCATTGGTGACGTAAATTATGATATTACCAAGGAATTATTACGAAAGATAAAGTTTCATGTGGGAAAAGTGTTCCTTAAGCACATTATTGTGAATGGTTGCGAAATATGTGAAGCACTTGCATAAAAATGCCTGACTTGCTTAGGAATAGGAAATTAATTTGAAGGAGTTTTCGCAGAAATTGAGACAAGTCTCCTAACCAAGTAAGAGGCTGAAGGTTCACTCCACCCAAAAGAAAATTTCTCGGAAAATTCTTCCACAGATTAAAAATAGCTCTATGTGGATTACAAGGCGAAACAGGTTTCTTCAGCAATTACACACGCCATTCGACGACTGAATAAAAGTAGTATCCTACAACGAATTGCAAATCTTCCAGGTGGACCATAGCTGTTGTGAACAATGGAATCACACGAGAATGTAAGCAGATACTGCCTGAAGTAAAATTAATTTAAGAGAAAAAATATTAGAGAGAGTAATTAAATGAAAATACTGGCATTGCATCTTAGATTAACTTCGTATTAGTGTATTCCGATGACCAATTACCTGTTAAAAAAGTAGCATAACCAGAATAGTAATTACCAGAAATAGAATTATTTGTAATTTTACGTATTTGCTGCTCTGACGATAAGCCAGCAGTGGCCAGTGTGAAACCTATCAAATTTTTACTTGCATAATATCATAAATTAAATTACGATTAATAAAAAAACATGATGCTGCATGATTTCTATTGTATTAAAGGATTAAACTACACTTATTCAGAATAAGTCACATTTCAGGTGGCAAAGAATCGCAAGTATCTTGGGAACCTCAGTGAAGGTGTTGGAGAGCCGCAGTTTGGCCATGTCTGTATTATAATTATATTCAAATTCTGTAAATGTAGATTTTTCTTGTAATAAAGAAATATATTTATAAGTTTGTATGAGTGCATAATTTTGTATTTAAATAAAGTTACAGATGTCAGAATTACGGTTAAATTAAACAGAGTTATATTATATATAACTTTATTTGAGTTAATAAAAAGTGACGTGTCGAAATTTTCATATCATTTCAAATTAAAGTTGGAGTTCACATGTCAAAAGCAAAGTAATTCGATATTTTATACAGATATAGCTTTTATACAAATTATCAAGATATCTTGAAATTTTAATCAACTAATACAACAAAGTTGTGCTCGCAAGTAGGAAAGGCAAATAAGATGTGCTACCACTTACATCTCGAAAAACGTAGCTAGGAAAGAAAAAGTTCTTTACATTCTTCCTGTCTTGAAGAGGGATTAAAGAAGAACGGGACCCAGTCACCACTATGTTTAATGAATTATCGTCGAAGATATTTTAGTTCGGG
Organism: Stegodyphus mimosarum; assembly: GCA_000611955.2. Lineage (NCBI taxonomy): Eukaryota > Metazoa > Arthropoda > Arachnida > Araneae > Eresidae > Stegodyphus > Stegodyphus mimosarum. The sequence continues at coordinate 14,828 of KK114741.1, forward strand.
TGGTATTTTAGTTCGGGCGGTATCTCCGGTATTCGAACTTCGGACCTCTAAGTACGTGCTTCCAAGTTGACCATGAAGGTCCACAATAAGGTAGAGTCAAATTCCTTAAATTCTTCTGCATTAATAGACACCTTGGGAAGAGGGGGGGCCTTGTCAGCAAATACAAGCTGTGATGAATTATTGTTCACAAAATTTTAGTCGAGCGCCACTGTATGTAATTCCCGTCAGTGGTAACTAATACATTCAGAATAATTAGAACAGAAGGGGTCTTTGTAAGAGATTTCTACCCGAGCTCCTAGTTTTGTAAATTGGTCCTCTTTGAATTTTAGTTATTCATGAGAAACTTGCAATAAGTCCATAATAATCCTACGAACTGTTCATAAATCTACCAGATTTCATTTGGAACAGCTACAAAAGTATGAAGAATAACATATTACATTTCAAAGAAGCTCTACTACCGTAATCGAATAGAGATAAAGGGGGAATTTTTCTGAACCCAGCGTTTGTATTTCCTGTTTTAGCGCTGATTGAGGAAAGCGGAGTTATGCATACTGTTGACGGCAAATTACAGAATTAAGTTGTCTAACCTGTCAGTAAAAGTGCCAGAAATGTAGGTCAAGAAGCAACATAAAAAGAAATATGTCTAGCTGTCTGAATGTAATAGAAACTAATTATGTGAGACAAGGTGCAACGATGCTACTTCGTTTAATTGAAATATTGGATCAGATAGCAGATTTAGAGTTAAAAACTACGAATACAAAATGTTTCGCCAAGCACCGTATCCACAAAATGTTTTACCCATCCTTTAGTTTCGCTACCGGTGGTCACAGACACAAACTTCCAATTGGAGAAATGTTTTAAGTGTCTTAAATATTCATGTGTGATCATTTTTGAATTTAAAGAAGCCAATTTTGTAAAAATTAGGAAATCTAATATTTTACACATTCGCCCAGTCTCTATATTATATTTAGGAAAATTTTACACTCATCATGAAAAATAAAATACAAAAAGCATGACTTCCGCTCTAAAAAATTGACCATATTTCATTTTGAAGTTAGAACTCATGGGCCACTCATCAATCACACTCATGGGCCATACACAAATAGATAAGCTAAGTGTTTGAGTTTGTACTCAACTGAAAATAAAATATCGGTTTAGAAAACAAATTTTGACGTCAGTCAATTAAATAAAGAGCATTTCTATGCAGATTATAGTGAAGAATATTGATTAGTATAATATTTTTAAAAATGTAACCTCGTTCACAGAATCTTATAGAATTCTTGTTCTAAAAACACTGGAAGGTTTCAGTATTGGCATATAGCTAACTCGTAGCATTGTAGTCATACATTAAAAATTAAAACCATTTCTAATTTCATGAATTTTTGATATGATTATTATGTTAAGATCCTAAAGTTATAAAACTTGACGATAATATAATTAATAACGTATTTATGATGTTCGAAAATTTACAAATTATTTCTGTGAAAGTTTCTTATTCGTATCATTTATAACAAAAAGTCGAGTAAAGAATGTTACACACTAGTAAAGCAGAAAAGAATATCATTGAATGACATTTACGGCCGAAAATCAACCTCCAATTATTTTAATTTATTCGTAAACCGAAATCCTCCTGGCAAGTTGAAAATGACATCAAATACCTAAAATTTTGGATATCGCATTCATTATAATGAGTACAATAATTTATTAAATATAAGAACCAGGAAAACGTATAAAAGAGAGATCTCGTATATCTTACAAAACTAATTTTCATTTCACGGAAGAATGAATGTCTGGGGCATTGTTGTAATTAAAAATACATGTTTAAACATGTAAACAGCCTTAGTCTTAAGACCAAGGTCTTAGACAAGGTTTTGCGAAAATAAAAACCCAGTTAATTTTGGAAACTCTCTCTCTCTCTCTATATATATATATAGAAATGTGCATGTGTTTGTGTGGAACTTAAAAGCTGTTGATATGGAGATGCATAGGTATATACCGGGTGATCAAAAAGTCAGTATAAATTTGAAAACTTAATAAATCACGGAATAATGTAGATAGAGAGGTAAAAATTGACACACATACTTAGAATAACATGGGGTTTTATTAGAAAAGCAATAATTAGAAAAGCAATAATCTAATCAGAAAAGCAATAATTAGCATTACAAATTAAGACAAAGCAAAGATGATGTTCTTTACAGGAAATGCTCAATATGTTCAACATCATTCCTCAACAATAGCTGTAGTCGAGGAATAATGTTGCGAACAGCACTGTAAAGCATGTCCGGAGTTATGGTGAGGCATTGGCGTCGGATGTTGTCTTTCAGCATCCCTTGAGATGTCGGTCGATCACGATACACTTGCGACTTCAGGTAACCCCAAAGCCAATAATCGCACGGACTGAGATCTGGGGACCTGGGAGGCCAAGCGTGACGAAAGTGGCGGCTGAGCACACGATCATCACCAAACGACGTTCGCAAGAGATCTTTCACGCGTCTAGCAATATGGGGTGGAGCGCCATCCTGCATAAAAATCGTACGTTCCAGCAGGTGTTTATCAGCCAGGCTGGGACGATACGATTCTGTAACATATCGGCGTACCTCTCACCCGTCACGGTAGCAGTTACAAAACCAGAATCACGCATTTCCTCGAAGAAAAAAGGCCCGACAACAGTAGATGTGGTAAATCCAACCCATACCGTGACTTTCCTCGTCGTGCAATGGAGTTTCCACGACAGTTCTAGGATTTTCGGTAGCCCAAATTCTGCAGTTGTGGGCATTGACAGACCCTTGGAGCGTGAAATGAGCTTCATCAGTCCACAACAGGTTACTCAACCAATCGTCATCTTCCGCCATCTTTTGAAACGCCCATACCGCAACAGCTTCACTAAATACACTAATACAGCTTCACTAAAAACGCCTTTGCAGGTAACGTCAACATGTTGCGACTGCTGGTGCATCTGATTCTATCTCTCATTACAGCTCCTTTTATACACGATTTTCATGCGCAGTCACTGACGTTTTGCTGTCCAGCGCCATCTGTCGGACATTTTTTGAACTTTTTTTGGTTCTAATAAAACCCCATGTCATTCTAAGTATGTGTGTCAATTTTTACCTCTCTATCTACATTATTCCGTGATTTATTAAGTTTTCAAATTTATACTGACTTTTTGATCCCCTGTATATATATATAAAGTTGTTGTTGTTGCAAGGGGTGAATTTCCCGCCCACCGGGGCCGGAACAAGTTCAGCCATCATGCCATAACAGGGGCCAACCCATCAAACAGCGAGCCAGCCGTGTTCCATCAAATTATCCAATCAAACCAAAATCCCTATCGCTTCTGTATTCTGATTAATTCTTATCATAATTTCTTCAGCCAGTTCTTTAAATTCCTTATAATTTTCAAAATCCCCATTGGTGTCTCTGAATATGTCTCTAGCAAAACTACAAGATTCAATGAAGTGGCAGTTATTAACTTTTACTTTACAAAATTGACAGTTTTCATTTCCTTGAAATCTCTTAAAATATGCTGGGAATCTTCCGTGACCAGTAATAATTTGGTTCATATTTATATTATTAAATATCTTTTTCCTTTTATCAATTTTCAAAAATCTGATATAACCATTATTTTTTTCTGAGGATTCCCAATTTTCTTTTCATTTCCACAAATATCTCCTTTTTCGTAATATTTAACAACTTTCGTTTCGAATACAACACTTCAATATCTTTCTTTCCTAGGTCTTGAGCAGCTTCCTTTGCCAGCGTGTCCGCCCTCTCATTACCCCATATATCCAGCATGGGCCTTGATCCAGTGTAAATTTATATTATGTATTTCAGTCAGCAGTTTGAAACCATTTTTAATTTGGTTTATTAATAAATTGTCAGTGTGCATATTAGAAATTGAGTATAAAGCAGACAAAGCATCGGAATAAATATCTATTTTATGTCTGCAAGTCAAGTTTTCTTTAATCCAATTTAATCCATAAAGAATTGCTCTAATCTAAGCTCGAAAAACTGAATTCAATGGATTTAACGTGTATTTTTGGTACTCTATCTCTGTTCCATATAAATAAATCGCACATGAACAGCCAACTCCCTTGTCCATTTTCGATACATCTGTGTAAATACCAATCTGACTTACATCCAAAACGTTCTTAGGAAATGTAATTACTGTCTTTTCGGCCGGATGGGTATCCATACCACAATATTTATGAGAAAATTCCTTCTTTATAATCATCTCTTTAATGTCTAATTCATCAATAAAACCACTATCCAATAAAAATTTATGATAAAAGTACATGTATTGTATTGAGAGAGGGGGCACACCGACAAGAATACATGCCGCAGCTGTTGAAATTGTTCTAAATGCTCTAGTGACTGCTAACATCCAGCTTCTCTGCACACTTTTCAATTTTTGCCTCGGATTTATTAGTTTCCATGCTCGGACATCCATCCAAAAGGTATTTTCTCCCTTCTTTCTGCATGCCTTCGTAGTGTAACAGTAGCACCCTGGTCGAGAGGTCCAGGTTCGAGTCCCGGGGAGGGCACTGCTCATTTTTCATGTCTTCTGCTTTAAAATAACCTAATGACTCTACAATGGCGCTCGCACTAAAAAAGGTGGTAGATGATGATTCTTCATCTCCGTGATTTCCCTAGTTGCCTTTTAGAAAGAGGTATATAAGGTATTTTCTCCCTTCTTTCTGCATGCCTTCGTGGTGTAACAGTAGCACATTCAGCGCGTATTCGAGTGGTCCACATTCTAGTCTCGGGGAGCGCATTGCTCATTTTCTTGTCACTTGCGTTAAAATAACATAGTGACTCTACACATAGTAATCGTAAAGATATTGGAAGTCTTGCCGATTTAATATGTTTTAATTATTCTTGAGAACCTCATTTTTAATATTAATTACAAATTATAATAGGCGTAATTTGCGCCAGTTCTTGGTCACCTACATCTTCGTAATAACTAATTCCGAAAGAGAAGGGAACAGAAGGCGACAAGCTACGTGGTAGCAAAGATGTGACAGAGAAAATGCGGCGTATCTATGACGAAAGCTCGGTTTCAGAAGCATTTGGATTTTGTTCCCATTTAAGCTCCATTCGATAACAGGAACGTTTCTGTTCCTAAATTGAAATCATTATTTGGCTGAAGCCTGTATATAAATATTTGAGTTAGTAGCGTTATGCAATATAACATGGATTAATTTTGAAATGATGCAGCTTAGAGCGATTTACTATAAGCAGTTACTATTTTTTATTAGTATAAAATGGGAATTACTCAGATTAAAAAATCTGATGTTGACATCACGTGACTTCCTTATACGGCCTATTAAATTATGCAAATTTTTTGCTGCATTTCGTTTAAACGTATTTCCTCGAATTTCATTAGAGATATATTTCTCATACAATTAATTCATTTCTCACTTCGCGGCAAAGCAAAAATGCATAAAACCTCAAAACATCTTCATTGAAAATTGTAAAATACAGAAAAACATAAAGCACTAAATACAGTTAAAACAGTTAAAAAAATTTTACAATTAAAATTAGAGTTTATACGCAAAAATAAGCAATTCGACAAGCAAACAAGAAGGCAGATTTTTTCGGTGCTCGAAACTGAAAGTTTACCTTTGGTCCCACTTTGCAAAAAGACACTGAAGGCGCAAAAACTGACTTAATTCAATATTTTGCGGAGTTTAAAATGTAAGCAAGTGATAGTTCATTAACTTAAAGTTTCAAATTGTTGATAATGCTACAACAACTGCATGCAGGTAAATTAAAGGCATAAAAACTCTAACCGAAACGTAAAAACTACGTGAGTTCAATCACTTTTAAAGCAAAAAATGCAAAATTTACCAGCATATTAGAATGAAAACGAAGAGCTCACCGAGCCAGGTAACAGAGTCGGAATATATATATATATATACGAGTGGTGCACCCGATTGAAACGAAAAAGGGAGGTGCACAATTACATGTTATAGCAAACCCATATGCAAAATTTCAACGTTCTACGGCTACTGGTTCTTGAGTTATGCGAGATACATTCATACATTTGTACGTAAGCACGGACGTCAAGGAAAAAAAAATCTCTTCGGAATCCATTTTAAATCCATTTTACAATTCTTTTTTTATCAAAAACTGTCCTTTATTCTGTCCATATGTACAGATGTTACGCAAAAATATCGTTCAGATGGTTTCGAGAGCGGTTGAAGTATGATATCCGGAATGTTTCGCGATTAGAATATTTCCTTTACTTCGTACAAGGACGTAAAAAAAGAATCTAGGGACTACTGCAAATTAATGTTGTAATTTTGCTTTATATACTTTTTATCTTACAGACACACATAAATAAATAAACAAAGAAAAAATTTAAAAATCTGATAATGAATTAAAATTCATGTAATTTATCCTTCGATTCATAAGAAATTTACTATCTAAAGCCCCCATTTAGATAACAGAGATTTGTTTTCATTTATGTGTAGCTAAAACTAAAAAATGCCTCTGAAACTTGAAAAACGATAAAACGAGAGTACTGCGTTTCAAGAAACTCGTTGCTCTTTTTCCGCAAACTGATTTTCTTTCTTTAAGTAAAATGCGTATCCATCTTAATACTACTTAGCAATTACTGTAAAAGAAGAGGCACTTCACGTCTTGTGATATCTTCATCCATTGCCATCCCATTCTGGAGTAAATTTGCATGTGAGATCACGTGCCTTGTGTGATAAAGCGGGCTCCTCCTGCTTACGTCTTATTTATATTTCCACTTAACTTTTGTAATTAATTAAGCAAGGCACGATCCTTGATAGCGGCGAAGACTGCCATGAAAGGACTTTTTCGTGACAAGATTGTCGAACGCAAGGGAAAGACGTGACGGCGGGAAAAAGACAAAAATAGGAGCTTTTATTTTTAGTAGTTTTTCCCGAATTAAGTTAATTTCGTTATACCCATGGGGCGAAAAAATTTCATAAATTTATTTACAGTAACTTAGCTTTTGCTTCGTGCTTAATACATAAATTCTGTTTATAAAATGAGTAGCAAGTTTCACAATTTTTTCTTCAAAATGCAGATGAAATTAATTATTTGAATAGTGTAAGAAATAATTTCATCAATTTAAAATTTAAAATTAGGCAAAAAAAGTTGCCTTAGATTGGCGTCGATTTCGAATAAAACGCTATCGAAATTGTTCTTCCTTCCACCTTTTCAAAAATAGTTTTTTGCTCCTGAGGAAGAGAAACTTATGGCTGTTTATTTTCGAAATCGATAGAGTTCTGTTCAAAATCTGCACCTCTCCAAAGTTGCTTTTTTACCTAATTACACACAATAAAAAATCTGAAAGGTTTCAGATTTTCGAGATTCAGGGCTGCAGCATTTGGTGGCAACAATTTGAAAAGTGGATATTTAATGTTTCCGATGCAAAATCGCAAAACGAAAGCAATAGTCCTTCAGGGACAAAGCCCCTTTGGACTAATAAATAAATAAATAAATAAAATCTAAAAAGTAATTTATATAATGAATAATGCATTTTTTATATATTATTTACTTTTAACTAGTCTTGGCATTAAACGCAATTTATGAAAATATGTTTACATTATGTTTCAACAATTATATTTGAAAAAATATGGACCGCTTTAGCGCTAATTCCACGGTCTTTATAAAGTGAATTCTTCGTAAATCTTGTTAGATCTTTAAGTCCTAAACCTTGACTTGGTCGCCGAATATTAGCTTTGAACTACTGTTTGGTTCGTGGTTCATTTGAGTTCACTTTTCTTCTTAAGTAGAAACAAATAGTCTGCTGTTGTTCAATATCGCGATCTGAATGGCCACTTAAAATTCGAAATTCAAGTAATGATGCGATTCCCTAAAATTTCCCTCAAAAGTGTTATTGGTTGTCGAAGACAATTAATCAATCGGTACATTGTTGGAGCACTTAGGTGTTTTCGAAACAATAAAAATGTTCGTAAAAAATTCGTAAGCTCTTTAAAGATAAAATCAAATTGTTTTCACCCATTGCTTCATGTTTAACACCATAAAATTCTCAAGTATTGGCTACACAGCCTTAAAAAAGAAAACGAAAAATGCAGTACAAGAAAAGAAGTTTTTTTACTGTTTAAATCATAGCCATAATTATGCGCCCCCTATAGGATGATTATGAAAATAATAATCGCTGACATCCAGAAGCGAATTTCAACTTGAAACCTAGTTATTCTTACCGCCTTTGATTTTGAAAATGATAAAAAAATTCAGGAAAGAATCAAATTCGAAGATGATAATGCATTTACTTTTTTTTTTCAGAAACGCAAATTTTTGCAAAGCAAAGTGCGTTTCCTCTCATTTTCGTGATATAATAAAGTATAATAATGCTTAATGAAGAATGTTGGTATCACGTTTCTCTTT
>KK114741.1:23522-50491 GCA_000611955.2 Stegodyphus mimosarum
AAGGAGGGCATTCTTATTCAGTGTCCGCGTTCTTATACAAAGTCGATAATGATGAAATTAGGTTACTAAAATAACTTTCTGGCAGTAATGCTTCATATGCTGTGCACATGAATTTCAAATTTACCGCCTGATATAATTACCAGTGATTCTCTGTAAACTCGGCAATTAAAACCGGTTTACTAGTAAACTACCGGTAAATTTTCTTTCTTCCAAAAGTTTTTACAGGTATTCGTTGACTTGCTATGAGTGACGTTCCAGAAATCCCATGGTAATTCATACTGATGCAAGGATGAAGTCGAGGAATTATTTTATTGTTGATAACTTTGATAATATTTTTATAAATTAGGCTTTTATTTTACATAAATAGAATTTAAGACTACACAAACTTAGTTTATATTTATAAACAATATTTTTTATTCATGTAAAGAGTATTCTAATAAGAATGATACGAGTTTAAAACCGAAATGACAACAATATTTAAAAATGTTATCATTGTTACTAATTTTTATTTGCTTTCAATACGCTCTGACAATTCATGTTGGCTAAACACGAACTTCAAGAATATGAATTTTGGACAAAAAATTATATTCCCAGATGAATATCATTTCTATTTGAATGGATATGTTAACGAACAGAATTTTCGTTTTTGGTGTGAAAAACAGTCCACAAGAGATGCACAAGAAGCATCATTGGACCAATGTTTGTTTCCAAAGCGAAGGAGGGGATGCAGTTATAGTGATGATACCCATTGATGATAATAAATGTTTTGTTGCCAAACTTAGAAGACTTTGATTTGGAGGATATGTGGTTCCAACAAGGCTGTACCACATGCCACACTACTAAAATCACTATCACTGTATTGCGAAAACGTTTGGTGAAAGGATAATTCAACGAAATGCAACTGTTAGTTGGCCTCCCAGAAGTTGTGATTTAACGCCTTTAGATTATATTTTGTGGAGTTATTTAAAATCCATGATCTATGCGAACAAACTACGAACCCTTGAGGCATTAAGAATAAACATCGAATTCTGTATTTGCGAAATTAGGCCCAAATTATTGCATTCATGAAAATTTTATTCATTGAAGTCGTTCTTGTGCACGCTGTCTACACTGTAAAAAATTTTAGTCCAACGTTACACCATTTAATGGTTCAAAATCAAAGATAGTACCAAAACATGGTTCACTTGATTTTACGTTTCACTGATATTTGGTGAAACGATCCAACTAGGTAAACGTTTCACTATTTTTAAGGAATACTTTGCAGCCAATCAAACCGAAGCATTCAGCGCATGCCTGGTCTTCCCGTGATTCCATCTTTAGAAAGTTTAATGGCGGTTGTTTGAATCTGTTAACGGATAGTCGGTTGTGTATTCGATAATTACAAGGTACGTATATTTTTGGTTTGTTTCCTTTTTGATTTATGTATTAATGAAATGTAAGATATAAAATGGTGTTAAAATGCATTCGCAGTAACTTTTTAATGATTTTGTTGGAATGAGTGGCGTTAGTGCTGAAGCCTACTTTCACCATTTGGTTATTACTACTGTATAGAACGTAGCTGAATAGAAGTCTAAAAAGAGATTCCCGAACATTCTTAGTAAAAACATTGTTATAACATAATGTGTAGTTCTGCATATATTACGTAATATGTATTGCTATAAAATTCGTTATAGTCATTCTGTAGAAAATAGAATACTACAATACAAACATAGAATGTTCTGTCAGCATCAGTATTGGAATATAATAGTTCTTACGCTGTTTGTGAACTTGAGAAATAAGAAGCACATAATTCATCTAAAACGTTAAAAAAACTTTTTTGACATGAAAATTTAAGTAAATTAATTAATTGTTTAAAACTAAATTTATGGTTTAATTTTTCTCTAGATGAAAATCTTGGTACAGTGTCAATCATCATTGAAAGTGCTAAAAATTTCAGATTATGGTCAGCTTACTGTTATTAACTACGCTTAATATCCAAGTTTTTTTATCTCTGTAAAAATGTGCTGATGATTTCAAAGAGTATGTTGATTATGAAAACTTTCCCTAGGGATCCCAGCAAAATTGAAAGTTATTGATTGACATGATAAAACTGTATTTGGAATATTTTGTTGAAGTAGCAAGTTTTTTTATTGCTTTGTGAAAATTTTTGTTTATTAAATCTTATTGTTTGATTAAAACCATTTTGAAATATTATCTAAACTTTCCTTTTTACGAGAAGAATTTTTTGATAAAGATGCATTGAATTATTGTTATTTAGCCATGTTTTTAAATATTCTGTTCGAAAGCATCCTTATTTGGCCAAACTTGGTATTTAAAAATTTTGTTTTTCAATATTTCATATAATAATATATATTGAACTTGAACAGTTGTGTTTATTATGCATACTGTTATGATTGCTCACCAAGCTACTACAAAAATGCCAACAATTTATAGATTTTGTTCTAGGTACTCATTCAGCTTAGCATCAAACTGCCACAAATGTTGGAATTTAAGAAATTCTGTACATTTTCTCTGCCAAACTGGGAGTAAATTTCTGTTTTACTTATCATTCAAAATGTATCTTAATTTGTGCTTTTACAGATACATTGTTAATTTGTTGAATTTCTCAAGATCAAGAAAGATTTTGCCAAACTGGTAGTATTTTTAATAGCCGAAATGACAAAAATAATTATCTCTTAACCCCTCTTATAATCCTGCAAAATCATGTTTTGTAGTTTGAGGTGGAACGTAAATGAATTTTGACTATGGTTTCTGATTTTAAGAAATAACTTTGCATTAAGAATTTAATTAATATCAGGCATTTAAAATAATAGCAAATAAGAGACTTTTTTTTTCTGAAGTAGTTAAGATGTGCTATTGAAATTGTATTTATTTGTGTTTAAATCTGCAAAACGAAGTTTGATTGTTTAAAAATATAATTGATTATTTCTAACCAGTTAGAATATGAGCTAAGTGTTATTTCTTCATATGTCATTTCGTTAGTGGTAAATATGGCAGAATATTAGAGTAATTGACATTGTTTATTTTTTATTTGATATCAATAATTCATAGATGCATTAACTTCTTTTATAATTGGAGAGCATAACACAAAGATTTAATTTAAGTACTATTTTTTTAACTGTGCAGTATAATTTATTGTTAAGGGTAACAAATATTGCCAAATACGGTTAACGTCATTTAGAAAGCATTACATTAGTGTATGTGAGAAAAGAGCCTGTTATATAGGAAATAAATGAAGATAATTGTGCAAAACTGATGCTGTGGAATTTCCTTGAATATTTTTGCAAGTTGATTTTTGGTTTATATAATCTAAACCTTATTTTTTATTTGAATAATTTAAACTTTTTGCTTAATTTTACTTGTGAAGTCATCCAAAATAACATTTTGTTTCGAAGACATCCATTTTTTTTAATTCAAATAATATGCAGAGGACTATTTGTACTTTACCTTTTTTGTAATTATTTTAGGTAACTTTTAAGTGCTTATACATGAATACAATAAAAACGTTTGATAAATTTAAATTAAATGTATATTTTATAGTTATTTTGATGTAAATATTAATATTCTTTCAAGATGACAGTAATAAAGGTAAAGTAAATTTTCAGTTTAAATTCTCAGAGTATAAGTCTCTGATTTGTATCAGTAACTGTACATGTAATTGCTCCAGTTTTCTTTTTAATTATTTCAAATTGCTGAAATATTCAAAATATTCAGTTTTTAAGCTGTTATATTTTCAAAATATATTACTACAAAAAGTTGTGTTTCTGAAAATTTCCACTTTCTTAGCTAACAGTGCTTTTTGCAATCATATCATTGTATCAAGGGATCCCAATCGCCTCCAGGCGGGCAAGTGGCCCCAAGGTGGGCATGGAAATTTTATAGGGAGTCGATGAAGATCTGGACATTGACAGCCGAATTTGCAGTGGCAATTAATCAGCATAGTCAAGATTCCTATTGATTCCAGAAGTGCAGGTACGTATATGCTTTATTTCAGATTTTAAATGTCATACAAGAATAATATCCCAAAATAAAAGTTGTTACCAAACCAACATTGCCTTTTCCCTCTTCTAACCTAGTATAAGTAGATTTGAGTCAAGTCAGCAATTTACTATGGGAAGAAAGAAACAGGTTGAATATTTGTAATGGAAGTGATTTGAGAATTGAGCAATTTTATGCCAAATGCTAAAAGAATTACATGAATGCACAGATCACATTAATTATTCATACTTCGGTGTAATTAAAATTGAAGTTTTGTGCAGTTAAAATCCGTGATTTTGTTTCTGGCAACTTGTTTATATTTGTAAAATTAAAAATAAAGATTAAAAAAAATAAATCCAATAAACCATTTTTTTTAAATTTTTGTTCAAAATTTTAGTTTGCTGTTATTTATTTGCAATTATTTGTATTTTGATTATGCTGCATTACAGAGAAAAATGTAAGGGGTTCGATGAAGAAAACGTTTTTCTAAAGTTCTTTTAAAAGGGGTTTATGTAAGAAAAAACTTGAGAACCCGTGCTTTACATAAGAAAAATTTTCCAAAATCTAGCTTCTCTATTTTTACCTTTACTAACTTGTATTATTCTTATTTTTAAATGTAATGTCATATATTACATATAATTTTCAAAAACCTTTTGGTATTTTCTGATTATTCATCCCCATTAAAAAGTCACAAATTGATTGCTGACTGGAGAGAGATATTTGTTTGGATATCCTTATTTCTAGTTCAAAAATGCTGCTTTCATAATTTCTTTTCTTTTTCCATATAAGACATGCAGTCTTTTTGGGTTTTTTCCACTCTTCTTTTCACGTACACAGCGATCTGCTTTCACTGAAGGAAGCAGCAGAGAATTCCAGAAACTTAGCATTTTGAACAACCATGGCATCAAAATCATAAAATGACACACATAAAAAAAAAAAGGCACATGATGCCTTTAAACAAGTCTTATTGCACTGTATGTGTGTAGGAAGTTAAGTCTGAGATTTCGCCGATGAAAACTGCAATATGCTATTCACCGCTATACTGAAACACAGAAATTCCCATAGAAGGGATCATAATCTGCCGTCGTACTGGTGAAATGTCTGGAAAGCCATTTGGGGTTGCTATGGGCACAACTAAATTGCCACATAAATATATTTGGGTAATATTGGTAGGTTTATAATAGTAAAATAAACACTTTGGTGCTGGTATAATAATGTAATCCAGCTAATTTTCTTAATGTTTTGTATTTTTTTAATGCTTAATGTTTTATAATTCTTATAATTGTGTATTTTTTACTAAATATACCTTTAGATGTGTAGGCATATTAATATACATTATATATTAGATTTTTTTAAATACCGGTGGAATGTATGCTCTACCAGCAGCAACACATTTCAACATAAATATTTTTTGGCGGCATGATGCAATGCCTCATCAGTACATTTTTGTGCTTCTTTGCTGGGTTCGGGGATAGTCTTAATACCTCCTTTTTTAAAAAATAAAATCCTCAATATCTCAAAGTATTGATGTTCGGCCAGCCATATATTTGATATTTAGCCCTGGTATTTGACAAAAATTGTTTTTAATGCATCTTCCTTTTTTATTGTGTTTTTGTTTCTTCTATACTTTTTATTAGAAACTAAAAGTAAAACTAACATTTTACTACCAGTAATGATATGGTTGATACTGTTTAACACTGGCATTTCGACCCAGGTTTGAATCCATGCAAACGCACTGCCTGCATGTTTGGCTTCCTCCATGTGTAACATGAATGCAACCCAATGTACATACCCTAGTCAGATAGCAATCGAGTGGCTTGCTGCATCCAAATAAACCAATCAAAATGAATATTTAAGTTTTTATTAATTAAATTTAATATATTATGGATGCTTTATGTTATTTTTAGTATATATTGCAATGATAGTATATATTTGTTGTAACTTATATACTAAAACACAGAAACATCAGTCAGTATAACCTAGTAATACTAATAGTAACATCAGTCATGATACGAGGGTGAGAATTATGAAAGAAAAAATAAATATAAAATTAATAGTTTAGATAATGCATGATGTTATGTAGCTGTGTATTAACGCTTCTTTTTTTAGGTTCCCAATGATGTTGAAATAGAGCTACAAACAGTATCTAAAAGATGTTGTCTTCTTTCAATCACTGGTTGTGAAGGCCTGACCCTGTACTCCCCAAGACTACCTCGACATCCATGCAAGATCAGAATGTGTTGTGACTTATCTCAATTGGAACATTAGAACAAGCTTATGAAATTCATCCTGGCAAAAGAGTGCAGTCACCAAATGGTGCGTTATGAGGTACACCGTCGCTGAGCTTGATATAATGTGCTTGTCAGACCACTGTGCCCACAAATTACCACCCGTTGCATTTCCGATACAACCAACAGTGTGAAAAATCACTGATCTAATGTTGAGTACCATGCATTCTTTGCGTCTCTCTTCTAATGATTATGAACTGCAAGAACTGTTTAAGTATATGAGACAACCATTAAATTGTTAAATAAAAAATTCTAAATTTGGGTTTCATGATATTGTTAAATATCCTATTGAAATTTTCACAAATGTATTAAAATGACTACTACATACACTTGTGTTTTCTGAGATTTATTGGTTTAAATACTCCAGGATATGAAACTGCAAAATGCTTTTTGTCAATATTATAAGTAATGGTAAATATCCCCCCATGCATGCTTTACAAGTACATTTATCTTATTTATTTCATACAATTAAAGTTTTCAAGTTAGAAGAATGTTATTGATGTATGTCCTGTTTCTATATAAGCATAATAATGTATGCTAATTATTCAGAAGTACTTGTTATTAAATTCTGAAAAATAATGATTAAAATATTTATAAAATATACGTAATCATTCGACAGGTTTTATGAGTAGTTTCATTTTAAATTTCTTAAACAGAATATAAGTGATATAATTTATTAAATTATGCTTACATGTATGTCTGTGCAAAATTCAGCATAAAATATTTCTTAATGAATTACTTTTCTTACGTAGCAGTTGCAGAAAATTTGTCTATGTGGATTTAAATGTGTTCTTCATTAAAGCTTTGCCATCTTAAGTTATGTTTTTCCTCTGACTTATTTTACATGAAATGTTGACGTTTCTATATAACATGCTACCAAGAGATATGTTTAATCTGCAGAAAAATGGAATTTACTTTTGAATTTATTGAACAATATTAATAGCTTTGGAAAATTTTCTTTATTGTATAGGTACATAAGTATTATAATTTATCATGCTTCATAATATATTTTAACATATTGTAAATAAAAAATTACCATAAAGTAAAACTTGTTTTTGTGTGAGGAGGGGACATGGGAAACCTTACAGATTCTAGCAAACACTTCTGGTCTCCAAATTTTAAAGGTAAGTGTCATGGCATGTGAATGAAAATAAGAATTATGCATGGAATAATTTTTCTTTATATAGTATAATAGTAATTAGTTGAATAGCTGTTAATTACACATTACACACAATGTATAATATCAATTTTGTTATGAGAAAGCAATTTCTGTTGTAAATTTAAATACTAGAGACCTTGAATCTCAAAGCTAATGCAATTTAATTTACAAGTGAAGGCATATCAAACATGAATTTTTAAAATTCAGCTCTTGCAATGAGCAGTTACATTTTAACTTATTCCTATTGGTGTGTAAGGCATTTAATTTTGTAAAAATATATTTTTATATACATGCTAATATATTGCAAATGTGTATTTTAATGATATATATTTTATACTTTCATTCTCTGAAAACTGAATCAATCTTATGCAAGTAAATCTGCTGTTCTAGCCAAATTTTCAATAATTATTGCTATATATATGCTGATTTGCATAAGAAATTTCTAAATATCTTAGCCACAGCAGTAATGAATTAAAAAAAGTACCAGGAGAAGGGTGCCATAGCAGTAATTGAATAAAAAAATACCAGAAAAATGGATAATATAAAATTTTATGACTGAACTCTCAAATAACTTCCTATAATTTACAGTTAACGGTAAACATAATTATAATTAAGGGTTTAAGGTATTCTCAATCCATATTGTAATATAGCCCATTTAACGCATTTCTAATTTATGGTTCAACATTCCCCATTCTTGCTTTAACATACTGCCAATTCTTGGTTAAACCTATTAACAAATAATGGTTCAACCTATTACCAAATAATGGTTCAACCTATCACCAAATAATGGTTAAACCTATTGCCAAATAATGGTTCAACCTATTACCAAATAATGGTTCAACCTATTGCCAAATAATGGTTCAACCTATTACCAAATAAAGGTTCAGCCAAAGCACCAAATAATGGTTCAGTGTTTTACCATCTTTTGGTTGCAACTTTTTCAGCACCATAGTTTGGTGAAACTTTGAACCAAATTTTTAACAGTGTAGGTGGATACTTAGCTGATGTTTTATTCAGAACATGATGCATAAATAATATTTCAAAATAATTTTAAAAGTTTGGTTGTATGTAAAATAGTGTTTCTTTCATTTCATTTGAAAATCACATCATTCCTTTTGGAAAACCCTTTACGTATGTACTACTTACATATATAGATGTTTTATAAAATTAACACATATTTTTTTTAAATTAGTTAAAACCAAAAACATATAAATGGTACGTTTAATTAAAAATGACATCTAAGTAATTGTTACTCATCCGAATGGCTCATTGCAGCCAGGATTAATGTCTTCAATCAACAAATTCCGTTCTTTTGGTTTAATCAGAAATATTATTTGTTCAATACTTTTCATCATATATTTCTCAATAATTCTGGAATTTGCATCTCAATAATCCTGGAATTAATTGAATCATTGTTTCTGGAATTTGCTTTCCAAGTTTGACAAAACGATCAATGTTTTGACCTAAATGTTCGGGAAATTTTTAAATTTATTATTAGGTTTATTTGGGAGCAAGGAATACGAAAAAAAAAGTTGACGATGTCCTCGCAGTGATTCAAACTTCAGATTTCCCGCCTGCAAATCGGACTTGTTTTCCAATTACACCACAAAGGTACGCGGTAAGGAAGTAAATTTTTTAACGGCTTCTCTTCTGTTTCGACGGCTTTTTCTCATTATTCCTTTCTGCTTCTTTTTTTGCAATTTTTTCATTTAAGAAATAAATTAAATCGGCATCGGTCAGTTCACCTTCTTCATGCTCTACTAATACTCCACAGTTCTATATCATTCATATTGATGTGCAGTTCCCGCGTACGTACTATTTCATTCCCTACATCGTTAAAGTTAGTTTGAATATGTAATATTCGTTGTATTTTACCAAAGCTACAAAAACATTTACAAATTCTCTACATGCATGTATTCTAAGAATTCTTTTAATGAAATTCTAATATTTTGGGCACGTTCACTAATAGCATATTTTTTTCAAAATTCCGCATTATCTACATCACACCTTTTTGCAGATATTTAATATCTCCGAAATGGTCTACTTTTTACCACAAGAAGCAAATAATGAAAAGTAAACAACATCGGCAAAAGTTGCATAGCACATTTTATAGGCTCAGCAAAATTTTAATGCCTGCGTTGTATGCCTCTGTGTGTATGTGTGTATTGGGGGTAAAATTAAATTAAAAAAATAATCTTAGTTTTTGATTGTCTTAAAGCCATCATTAAGTCGGGCCATCGTAATTTGAGGATTACCTGTGTATTAAAATATGCAACTTTATAGACAGTCGTCTTGCTCAAAATATAATAGGCATTTTCAAGCATCTCTGAAAATAATCTACATTCTGAACATGAAATATAAATCGATATTAACATAAACATAATTGCCGATAGGAACATAAAAAACAATACTAACATAAACATAAATTACCGATAAACTAAGTCAACAATACAGGAACATACTTACCGATACTAATAAACCGATGCATACCGATATTGAAATAAACACAAACTATACGCTCCGATACTAATATAAACATAAATTACCGATACTAACATAAATATAATTGATAATAAATAAACACAAATTACCAATACTAACATAAACATACATTCTGAACATGGAACATAAATTGATATTAGCATAAGCATAAAAAGTAATCTAAAGTAATTTGTAATGCATTAACAAACGATTATAAGTGGGAAGTTCAAGTATATACAGGAATTAATAAACTTTATTTAGTAAATACCGTGAGATAGCTTATATATTGTTACGAATTTTACGCACATGTAGATAATTTTTAGTGAAATTATATGTGAAATTGTAGTATTTTAGTTCTGTATCACTTAACATAAAAATTTAAAAAGACTATGCTATGCCGGAAAAATAAGAAGACATGGCAGCTATATCTAACACTGAGTAAATGGCTATCTCGTTAGTTTCGCGAGATATCGCCAAGCTGGGAACGATTTTTCGCGCCTAGTTTTTGTCACCAAATTTGGCGCGAAATCATACAAAGTCGCCAAACATGGTGGCCATTTGGCGACTTTTAGGTACGGTCCCTGTAATGTGTATTGTAATTGAACAACTTGATTGATTCCGTATGTAGCTGTATAAGTACTCGGTCCTCGTATGGCTTCCAGTAATTTCGAGAAGTACTAGAGATTTGTCGGCAGCCGGTTGAAAACTGTATAAAACCGGAGAGAGCATCTGTTGGCAGTTGTTAGTTTTTATTTCAGAGCGACTCCGGAGTATTCAGATAACCTGATATTGTTATGTAGTGATTTTTGGTTAGTTTAGAATTATGGATTAATGTGTAGTTAATTGCAGTTATTTGTTAATTAATTATTGAGTGAGTAAATTATATACATTAATTTATGCTTATTCTAAATTTTTCTTCACGAATTGTATTGCTTATGTTATTGAATCAATTATTTTTATACGAGCTAAACAGAGTTCTCATTCTTACGTTACGCGTTCGACAGTATTAGCCTTCGGGAGAAGGAGACAATGGGAAATCGGTTGTTTCTGCGTAATATTTGAAATTTAAAAATACTTCCTTTTTATTCACATGGTTGAAATTTATACCTCTTAAAGAGAAAAAATTTACCCTTCTTATGAACCTACTTTCATGACTGTACGTCGCCCCGTTGGAGAATTATGCCCATTTAATTGCTAAAATTGTTGAATTTCGTGTCTAGAAATTTATTCTGCTATAAGCGCCGTTTTGAGCACTTTTCTCGTCAAGGTCATGTACTGCGTCCGGTTGCGTGGCAGGGGAGTGATAGGTTTGTCGCATTCTTTCCCTCACCCCTCCTTGTTGGCGAAGGGGGTGGCGAGGGTGGAACTTTTTTTGGTGTGAAGAAGGAAAAACTAAGTTTTCGCAGCACTGTTTTGTGTTTGGCGAGATTTGCATACTAATTCACCAAATTTGGTGATTTTCGAAAATTCTGGAGCCTGGACGATTGAAATCGTCATGCAAGGCCATGCTCAGCCCTTTTTGCCTTGGATTCGCAGCGTTAGAAGCACGTTATTTTTTTCTTCCTCTGGAAGAGCCGGAGATGGGAAATAAGATAAAGATGAACATAAAAAAAAAAAAAATCACTTGAAGTTTACTCCTCCGCACTTTACCATCCCCGTGTTGGAGTCGAGAATGTTGTTTTTTTCCTCATCGAATTACTACCATCAACTCGAGTACTACCATCAACTCGCATGAATGAGAATAGACGGAAAAGGGAGGAACCCTTAGGAGCTCTTGTTTTGCTGCACGAATGCACTTTACCATCTTCATAGTGTCTGATCCAGGTGTCCAGATTTCTTGCCGGACTCCCTCGTTCAACATCTGCGAAGAGCTGGTTCGGCAGAGCCTTGTTCAACACCTGTTATGAATGGGACATCCGGAAAAAAAATCTATAAGATGAGTTAATGCTTAATTAAATTTTCAATTCTTCCCTTCAAGTGAGTTCAACCTTTTGATTGTTAATTTCACCTGAAATTTAGTACAGCTTGCGACTTAAATTCCGTGAACATGTTTCCTAAGTAATATGGTAATTTAAAATTTTTTTTAAGAGATTTGATTATTTGAAGTAAATTTTCCAGTGATGAATTATTAATGTAAGGAGTAATTATATGTGTGTTTAATTTCCAATTAAATTCTATTTAACTTTTAGTCAAGGTTTTTCTGCTGGATCTTAAATCCAGGCTGTGTATTTAAGCAACTGCTGCACTATTAATCTATTTAGGACTTTTAACTTTAACTTGGAATGTAATTAAAATTTATATATAATGAATTAAGACAGGATATTAAATTTGTTAACTTATCTAAATTTTACCTTTTTACTTTAAGTTGTTACTATTTTTGGTTGAGAATTAACTTTAACTTTTGCTAATTAAGGAACGATTAAAAATTTAAATTCTACTTTACCTTTAATTGTGTAATTGAATGTAGGAATAAATGTAATCATTTTTCTCCAACGGGTCTACTTGAATATGTAATATTTTCTAACTGCCTAAGGGATTTGCTAAATTTATGTATGTAATTTTTACCTGAGTAAATTAAGAAATTTCTTGAACTAAGTAATCTCTATCAATATTGGTAAAGACACCATGCTCGGTGATTCATTAAATTCCTGTGTATTTTTATGCTGGCCAGCAGAGTTTGATAACTGCATATGAAAATTTAATATTAATTTTTACGGTGTAAATTTTTGATTAATTCATCTCGGTGCATATTTGAAATTAACAATATATATATTATAATTCTAAATGCATTATTTTAAATAGTTGTCACTTGAACACACCATAGATCTAGAAATTTAAGTTGAAAGATTGAGTGTCTTCCTTTAATGCTGCAATAAATATCCTTGGTTATATATATATATATTTGATTCAGAGTTTTTCTTATGATGACTTGTGTGAATGTTTTTAACACCAGTACTCCTGCTTGGTCTTAGGGGTTGTTCGGGTTAGTAATACACAACGCAATGAATTATGGTTTTGATATTATTGTAGACAAATTATTGTAACAGTTAGTATTTAACATTTGGTACCACAACATTTGGTGCCGCGATTTTAGCACATAACAATATTATATCAGAACAATGACACGCAGTTTTTAATGATTTTTGTCTTTCTAATCAAATAGTCGTAAAAGCTCGAGTTCCATCCGATATTTCACCTATATTCAATTTTAGTCGATTAAATGTGGCAAAAAATTTATCATGTTTCATCAAAATTGATAACGCGAACAAACACACAAACAGGCATTCTTCTTTATATATATAGATTTTGTAAAACTTACAGATTTTTGATTAAAACTTCTACAATTTGAAAGCGATCAGTAGGAACACTTTTTGAAATAAAGCATTTTTATTTCCAACGACCGAGGTTGTTGCCCCTCGAAAAAATGAGTACGAAAATTGGCGCTTTCAGAGTTTTTAAATTAGTATTTCGGCTGATTAAAATCGTACGAAGATTGGAATAGTTGAAATGGCTTCCCATGAATTTTCGAATCGGGAATAATGTATTTAATGTTTGGCAATGCTATTTTTATTTCATTGTAAAACTTAGAAATTTTTTATTAATATACTGTACGATTTAAAAACGAGCAGTGCCAACACTTCTCGAAATAAAGCAGATTTTTATCTATAGTGTGCGAGACTTTTGCCAGTTCGGAAAATGAAGGCGAAAATTAACGTTTTCAGAGTTTTTAATTAATGTCTCTGATTTTATCTACTTTTACATGAAAAAAAGTGGACATTGACCTTTCTCAGGACCCAAAAAACAATTGTAAAACGTTTGGTGACGGGAGCTATAGTAGTGACTGAGTTAATCGCGAACAAACGCACACACTTTCTTCTTTATATACACTGAAGTGTCACTGAATGAAGGATATCTACCTAGTAACGAGTTGGGCCTCCTCTGGTCTTGATAACGGCTGCCACACGAGGAGCCATAGATTCAACAAGTTTCTAGAAACTTTCCACGGGAATGGCTTGCCAAATATTGGCTAAAGCTGTCCATAATTCAGTAAGGCTCGCTGGTGCTGTGTGATGGCTTTTCACGCCTTGTTTTAAAACATCCTAAAGATGCTCAATAGGATTTAAGTCTGGGCTTCTAGGTGGCCAGTATATGGCAGAAAAGTCAGAGGAATGCTCATCCAATCAGCCAGTAGCCAACCGAGACTTGTGAGAGGTACAGTTGTTTTGCAGGAAAACTCCATTACCGTGCGGATAACAGAACAGCATAAACGGATAGAGATGAGCAACCAGCAACTCTACGTACCGAATTGCATTGAGGGAGGTTGGTACACGCACCAAAGATCTCAAACAGCGCCACGAAAAAACACCCCAGACCGACCATAACTGAGCCACCGTGCCCTTATACAGTTCCAACCTGGCATGCAGGATCCATGGCTTCATGAGCCTGATTCATGAGCCATATTCTCAGCCTCCCGTCGGCGTTAATTAGTCGGAATCGAGATTCATCATTCCATGCTACTCGTTTCCAGTCCTCTCCACTCCAGTCTCTGTGTTCTCTTTCCCAGGCAAGACGTGCAGCCCGATGGCGAGCATTGAGCAATGGTACTCTCGTAGGTCGACGGTTTCCGAAACCAATACGGTGAAGCGAGCTTTGCACAGTCCGTTTACTGACTGTGCGACTGGCGCCGTCATTCAACTGGGTGGTAATTTGAGCTAATGTTTGGCTTCGCTGGCTACGTACAATACGCCTGAGCCGTCTCTCACCACGCACTGTCAAGGCTAATTGTCCTTTGCAGTTTGCCTGATTGTTAGTCTTTTGTCCACCATCCATGTATTCTTGGTACACTCTTGACACTGTCGACCTTGATAATTCTAGCTGTCCGAGGATTTCGGAAATTGAATGGCCGATGCATCGCGCACCTACGATTTGTCCGCGATCGAAGGTGTCTAAAATCAGGCAGTTTACCCATACGGACAATTCCAGCAACTAATTCAGATCGTATCGTATCGTTCACTCTCGTAGGAGGTCTTGACTTCAAAGAATTCTTAGCTCTCATACTTGGTTGCCTTTGGCCTTTCGCGTAAAATTTGAAGACTGATGACACTTAAGAAGTACCGACACCCTTAGGGCGAGTAATGGCATAATGCAATTATAGATAAGCATGGCAATCTGGTGGATGAACTTGTAAAAACTGCAATCTTGCAACCACAGTACGCGCTATATATGCAGAGACCACAAGGACCTTACTTGCGCATAATGATGAGCAGCGCTACAAAGGCACAAAAGGTTTCCGTGTATTATGTATTTGCATAGTAAGCCCTTGTTATCCCTAATTCAGTGGTACTTCAGTGTATGTAGATTGTACTGTGTAATACTGTGAAGAGGTGTACAAGTATTTTCGTGGAAAGTTTTAGAACTGTGAAGTGCTTATTTTGGTAAAATAAATTTTATCAAGTTATCGTCAATTCTGAGTGCATTCAATCTATTACGAACCTGTCCGTACGCAACAATATTGTTCTCCTGTGTAAAGGCATATGAGACATATGAGGACCAGGTACCTATACAGCTACGTATGAAATATGCTTGCTTCATTTCCCAGAGACTATCTTAATTCCAGAAGGTTAAGAGTGTCTGACTGCAGATTGCCCTATTCTTGCGCAGCGTCAATAAAAGGAAGGCTTTGAATGAAACGTCGGCGAAATGAAAAGAAACTGTAAATTCTGTTCTATATTTTAATTCAATGTTTCTTGTTACTACCTGCTCATATATTTTATTTCCATACACGTGCAAGGGAAAAAGTATTCATTGCACCATTACTTCTCATTTTGTAATGCAAAATATAATCAGGTTTTAAAAGTATAATCACAAATGAAAGTATATATTTCAAAATGATGGTGTATTATGATTCACAAGAAGTCACGAAAAAACGTTATTTTGCTATGATTTATTATTATAGTAATTATTCAGTGCTTTGAAGTAACTGGAACAAGATTAATAGAGTCGAGATAAAGACAGAAGTAATTTTGATTTCTAATCCAATTTAAAATATATTTTTATTTTTCACTAGGTCTCCGAAACTAAGATAAACTGGTACTAATTTATGTCAATATTTAGTCATCTGATTCTTATTTAAATTTAAAACTTCTCATTTTATTTCCAATTATTTGCATATTCTGATTAAAGTTCCACTTCCACTCCTTTAAGAAAGAAATTTATGAAACAGAAACTTAAAAAAAGGGGAAAATGTTTCGGAAGCTTATATAGACGTGATGAAAATCAACTCAAATGTTAAATTCAAACTTGTTTCCATCTGTGTCTTTGCTTTACGTTACGCTACGTTACCACTGTTATAATCATCTGCATGCCTGGTGGATTGTCAGTTTGGGGAATCAAGAAGCGTTTGAAATGTTAAAACTTTCAATATCGATTCAGATATCAAGAAAATATATTTATTAAACATTTTTTGTAAGGAATTATTGTAAAATTATTGTATTCCTCTATGGGATTATTATTATTTTACTTAATCAGTTATTATGGCTTAAATTTTTACTGTAACTTCTCGTTTTCCGTTTCCTCACCAGAAATGTAGATTAGAAGACTATTTAAACTGAGGTTTTTGGATTGCAAGACAGAGTGTGTTTCTGTCTCTAGAGGCCACGTTACTAAGTTCGCCAGCTCTGAATAGACTGTGATTCTTTGTCTTTGCGTTATTGCTGCCGCTACCGACATTTAATTGTTACGCCAGTGAGCTAACGTAGAGTTAACATCATCTGAGTGGTCTTTGACCACTAGCCTATATTTTAATTTAAATTTGACCTTTACTTTAAGTTATATTGCCACAAGTAATGGTTGATCTTATCAAGCACGAGAAGTGCGTTTTAAATTCAAGTCTGATTTAATAGAAAGGTTATTTTACCCTTCTCAAATCTGTCTTGCTAACTTCAGACACAGCGATAATTCGCTCTAACTCTGATAGTTTACTAGTTTATGCTACCAAAGCAAGTCAAACTGTATACCACTAAGCGTGCTCCTTCACCTGTGGCTGACTGGTTTAAGACCTCTGAATGCTGGTAGTTAGAGTCAGGTTCGAACTTGACAAATGGGGTGATTGCATGGTTAGATTTTATGATTTTCTTCATGTGTAAAGTAAATACAAGCAAGTTCCCCATTGAAAGTCCTCCATAAGGTATCCCAGTCCAGCTATCCCTCTACACTGCGCAAAAGAAAAAAAAATGGGCAGTTCTATTTCTTCCGTGCTGCTGGCCCGATTGACGAAACTCAACTTGCGTTTTTCATGTCTCGAAAGATCGACTTAGGATATGTATTAGATTTATGTATAGCAGAGTTCTAATATAGGTAATTTGACAAAAAATCGGGCGTTTTCTGAAATGACATGCTAATTTTTTTCCATATTTCGATTCTATGACTAAAATTATGCTAAACTGCCAAGTTTTGCAAAAATCGCACGAGTAGTTTTTAAAACATTAGCTCTCAAAATTTTAGTTCCTCAATGTTAATTGAATTTGATATGTTTTTTTATTAAACTTACTTGATTTCTTCTTCCAGAATTCGAAATTTGGGCTTAATCCAAATATAATTCGCACATTTTCTATGATTTATTAAAAATTTTATTTTTAAATAATTTTTATAAATTTTTCGAAAAACGTTTTTATTATAACCTATAAAGATTTTAACATTTCTTAAAATTGATGTATTTCTAGGTACATTTGCAAAAAAATAGAGTTTTTTATTAAAAATTTCCTAAGATATACCTGAATTTATACATCGGCGTGTTTTGAAATTTGAAATTTGGCATATTCGTGACAAGTGGTAATAGGGAAAACGTGGTTTACGCACTTTGTTAAAATTATTTGAAAGTATGAACGGTGACTTTTTTCCCGCTCGTCCACAAGGAAAAAAAGGAAAGGAAAATAGTTTGCTATAAATTAAGAAGTTCGCCAAGTGAATTCAGTACTCCTGGCGAAAACTGAAAAAAATGGCCAAGATAAATTTTTAAATTTCTCCTCAAATTTCGCACCAAATTTTAAAAAATTTAATTTTTAGGCATAATCTGAGTTCTAGAATCGAAATGGAAAACAATCGACATGTCATTTCAGAAAAAATCCGATTTTGAATCAAAATACGTGTGTTAGAACGATGCTATATATAAATCTAATATATGTCCTTAGTCGCACTTTCGAGACATAAGAAACGCAATTTGAATTTCGTCAATCGGCCCAGTTGAAAGGGAGGTATACAACTGTCCTTTTTTTGTGTAGTGCACTTACTGTTTCTGATGTTTCAAAAGTTAAATAGTTGGTAAAAACAGAAGCTCCACCGAGGAAGAAATGAATTGCAAAATCTTTAAATATATCAGTAGCAGCAATAAATAAAATAATATTTATAACTTAAAAGGCTGAATAACGTAATGTTCATCAGCTTTTGTCGAGGTATCTGGCTCAACACAGAACTACTTGCAGAACTCCAGATGAAAACTATTTAGCAGGAGATAAATGAAAGTACATTGTAACCTCTGAGGAGGCACGCGTTTAATTAAATGACTGCAACAAAAAAAAGGTCAATTTATTAACGAAAACGAGGAGAAAAAATGTACAAATCTGGTTCCGTCAATGCAAAGAAAGTGTCTTTCAGGGGTTTATGATTGTCGCAGGATTCTCTTGCAGTGGCAAATTAAAAATAAGAAGAGTGAAAAAAAGTGCTAAAATTAACTCAACGTTCTATGAAGAGAAAGATTTACCTCGGTATTTGCAGAAGAAATTCCGTTTCTTTAACCTAGTGGCTTTCAAAAAGTAAAACTTCACCCAGCAAGTCATACTTCGAAAAGTACCACTACATTCCTTGAAAAAATGAAGACTGATACAGGTATTATATATATATATATATATTTTCAATTTATTATTGAGAAACCACCTGATGTTCCACCGATAAACTGTTATACCTTTATACTCTTGAAAAAAGCTTTTTGTAAGCGCAAACGCACCGCCATTGATGGACTCTGGAAAGTAGTGGAAGAAGAGGGAAAATCATTACCCCTGTAAATTTTAAGAAAAGCCCTTCTGCGATGGAAACCACGATGCAGGCTTATGGTCCAGTAAAAATTCTATCAGATAAAGCATGTAAAAAGTACTGTTTACATTTTAAATATTAATAAAAGCTCCCCGAAATCGTTCTAAATCTGTGCAAACAACCTATGTATTAATTAACGTTATTTTATAAATGGGAGAAAAGCCACCGATAAGCGAGAATATAAATCTGAAATTCAGTACTGTGTATTCTGCGAATGATTGTGAAATTATCACAAAACAAACCTAATCAATGCTAATTTCCATCACCTTCTGGTGAATGCACTCCATAATCAGTTCGGAACTGACAGATGTTTAATTACTGAGGCTTAAAGTCCTAGGAAGGGTAGTCTGTAAATTATTGATTAAGCATGGTATACAGCCATCTTGGAAGATATATCATCTACACCACTATGTCTACTGTAATGATTCATGCCCAGTGCAGGAGGAATTCTGCGTTCGTAACCAAATACAGTTTCTTAATACTGATCCGATTAGGAATTTATAGCCAATTACTAATGATGGAATAAGTGGGTTCAGAATGAACGCAGCCATGTTATTTTCTAAAAAAAAATTGAGTTTGCTAATTGCTTAAGTATTGAAAACAACTATCATCAATCATCAGCATAAAACAAATATGTCTACAGTAAATAGAAAAAGGAGAGGGAAAATGCGTTATCTTAGTCTTCACATGTAATAACTCTCAACTCAGAATCGCTTTTGCGGGATTTAACATAAGATAAAAGTTAAGCTAAAACATAAGCACCTAAAGTGGGCAATTCACAAGCCAAAGTCCTATTGTAAACTTTAACTCAGGCCCTCTAATCACTTGAGTAAGCATGGCTAGCAAAAGTGAAGCTGATCCGAGTAAATTTAAGAGCTAGGCATAAATAATACAGAGAAACTGTCAGGAAAAAAAAGCTCTTTATTAGACTCAAGAAATCTGTACTTATAAGGAATAATTAATTTGCATCCTTGTGAGCAGCATTCCCTCTAATTTTTCACTACTAATATATAATTTTTTTTTAATACTAAGGTTGTGTGAGCGACTTTTATTTTTTACTTTTACTTTTGTATTTAAATTAGTTGTATTTTAATAACACGCTTTATTTTCATAAACACATATATTTAAAAAAAACATTAAATAATTAAAAAATAATACATTAATATACATGTACACATAAAATGTTTACTAAAATATAGCTTAATTCTAATAGTAATATTAATAATATTAAAATTTATGAATAAATAAATAAATGCTACGTTTATGTAAGTATACATTAAATTTTTTCTGTCTTTAAAATTTAACCATTTAGCATATTTAAGCGATCCAAATTTATACTGTTTACACTACTTAAATACCATTTTATTCGCATTAACATGTCTACATGATCTTTCAAACGATTTCTTGGTTTATTTTTTATTAAATACATTAAACACAAGCCTTGATCACAGTCAATTCTAGACGTCAAAAATGTTCTGCCAGTATCCATTAAATTTGAAAGTTCGGCAAATTGCTCATTTTCTATAAAAAAAATTCCCATACCTAAAATATTTTTTTTATCAATGTGTACTTAACGTTTTCACATACAGCAAATTTAAAGTCATTAAACTGTGGTAGCACACCTGCTTTATCTGTCAATATTTTACTGTATTTTACGCATAATCTTTTGATTAGTCCTTTACCATAACTGAAATTACGCGTACTTAATGCTATCAAATCAAACGTTGTCCATTCCTGTATTTCATTTTCAGCAAATCTTCCGCCCAAATGAAACAGTAAATTTATAGAAGATAGCATATAATTAGTGCCTATTTCAATAATTTTTCCTTGGATTTACGAAGAAAACTTTTCATTGCAGTACTTCGAGTAATGCTGCTTTTTGGTTAACATACTTTCCTTCAAGTTTATTTATTTTACCACGAACAAAGTGAAATGCATCAAGTGGTGTTAAATCGCACCGCTGAACAATTATACGCATTTACGAGTTCTTCAAGAACGTCATTCGTAATGTGTAAATTTATATGAAATTCCTTATTTTCTAATGTCTGTAAACAACATTTTGAAACAGGATTATTTGCTTAATCTTCTGTAAAGTATTTTATTAATGCTTCATAGTTTTTAATTATTGCTTTGTACAAAATGCCATTTCATGGTTCAGTGTTAAAAGCTTCATTTTCTAAGGCAGTTGCAATATCTTGAAATTTATATCGCTTCCTTAAAGATCTAGAAAATAGGTTATCAACAAAGTTTCAATATCTCTCATTAATTTAGCTTCTTTTGAAGCATCGAAAATGATCAAATCTTCACGGTGTGCAGCATAGTGTTGTTGAACCAAATGTGGTATATTTTCATTTAGTTTCCTAAAGAGAAATCCATTTGTCTTTCCTAAGTGAACACCTGCCCGCTCAGAAGTAAACAACAGTTTTTTATAAATCTGTATTTCTTTCTCTATAAAATTCTTTTATTACACAAACTACTGAAGGAGCCTCATAAAATTTTAACTGAATTATTCCACCCAAGATAGTTTTATACTTATTATTCTTTCAAAACCTAAATTTTAAGTATGATATTAAACACTAGTGACCGAAATGTAAGTACTTTCGTCGTCGAAAGTGTAAAAATTAGACGCCTTCAGTTCTTTTATCATACCAGTTTTTACCAGAACTAGTAATTTCTAAAAACTTGAAAGTATAAGATTTACTTTCAAGAAAATCGGCCAAGTATAAGATTTACTTGGCCGATTTTCTGGAATTTTAACATAATTTGCTATATGATCGTTTATATTCTGAACAGAGTGCAGCAAAATGTTCATTTTAATTGTTAGTAACACATTATCAATTAATATTTTCATTTCTTCACGAATGGATTTTCTCTTTTGACGTTCATCCGAGGTCTCATTAAATAAGCTTTTAAGTTTCTAGCTAAATTTAATTTACTTTTCTGGTTAGACCTTTACTTGAACTGTGAAGCGACTATTCGCTAAGTTCAAACTGTATCAATGACAAGACGTGGGAAGGGTGAAAAATTCAAGAAAAATTTACAGACGACACTCCTAGTGCTTACAAACTTAGCCAATACTTTTGGCTTCAATTGAAACTAGAAATATAAAATTAAAACTAAGTTAAGTAATCAGCCGAAACTGCACACAGATAATGAACGTGATTTGGCTCTTAGACCTACCACCGACGTACACAAACCGGCGATTAATATAAACGGCCATAAAATAGCAAACTTAAATCAGCGAAACAATGTGACCGAACGGTACAACACGCTCTGTCTGAAGTGACTATGACACTAGTTTAAAAGTAAGTGTCTTCCTATCCTACTGTGCATATAACGCGGAACTGAAGTAACATTCTAGCAGGAAATGGAAATAAAGAAAGATAGAAAATTAAGTAATTGAACAAATCTGGTTAGTTTAAAACTAAAATAACATTCCTTATAAACGTACAAATTCTACTGCCGGCAGCAAAAAAATTTTGCTTGTTACACTGTTCACATGAGGTTTACTATTTAAATACAGTTTAAAACATCCAGTTTCCAATTATCTGTCATTTGTTTCCATTCACAAAATCATTATTTCTGTGTCCATCGTGACAGTAAATACAAATAGCTTCGTTATCTTCGTCGCATAAAAATATTTCCCATAAGGGAATTTGTAATTTATTTTTATTGTTTTGTATCTGTGTTTCAACTATTTCATTAAGCCATTCGACTTTAAAATAACTTGCGGTTTTTCTTCTTTTTACGACGTTTTCCATGGTTTATATAATCTGGTTCTATAAGTGGACTCTCTATAAATCTGCTCTATAAGTGGACGTTGTTAAAAAGTAACTACGTTAAAAAGTGTACGTTACGTAATGTAGCTAACACTATAAGTATTTATGCAACTGTGTTGTATATTCAAAAGAATATACAACACAGTTGCATAAATGTTAATAATGTTAGTGTGTTTAGTAATGAAACTCTATAAAAGAATTTTCCTACGCGAGTTTGAAATCAGTGACATTTTTCGGACTCTTTTGTTAATACTGTTGTATATTAATGATGGAAATTTTGAAAAGGAACGGGATTTTAGAATTTGAAAAAAATAACTGATTTAACATCATCTAGAATATTAAATGTTTGCATAGAGGGATTAAATAATACAAAAATGGACGATGTTAATTTAATACCCATGTGATATAGATATGCTTTTAGAGGAGGAAGTTTTTCGAGCTATTAAGACCGGAACAGTTACACGGCCAAGTTTCGCAATTAACTTTACAAAATACGGAGTTCTGATATGTAATAAGTGGTAGCGTATTCACCGAAAGCGATACATAATTGCATTGCGGATTAATTATTGAGAATGATTTGGACAAATCCATGAAAAAATTTGGGAAATACAGAATACTGAAACTAGTAATAAACCCCAAAATAATGAAACTTTCATTTGCGAGAAACATTTTGCAGCAAATTTAATGTTTATCCATTCTTGCGTAATGCTGTCTAAAATTTAATTTCTTCCTTTCTAATGATGTTTATGCATTCTTGTATAATGCTTCCTAGAATGTAATGTTTTCATTTTTAATGACGTTTATTCTTCATTTCTATTGATGCTCATTCAGTGCCATCTAAAAGTTATTTTCTTTACTTCTAATGACGCTTATTCATTCTTTTGTAGTGCTTTCTAGAATTTATTGTCTTATTTCTAATAACGTTTATTTATCGTTGTACAATGCTGTCTAAAATTTAATTTCTTCATTTCTAATGATGGTTATTCTTCCGTTATTTACATTTTCATTTTGAATGCTAATTTAATTTACGAAACTCTCTTTCCGCATTATACTGCTTGAAACTGTAGGAAATTGTTAAAAATATGCCTCTTTTCCTTGTAATATAGATTATTCTTCTTTCCTTTTCTTAATGTCAATTGTGATTTCTAGTTAATTGTAATTTGGCTGTAGTACCGTGAAGGAAAGCGACTGACTCAAGATGATTCAGCTGAAAATTTTAATTTATGTAAACAGAGTAAAGAGATCTGAGATTGAATGGGAAAGAAAATTTAAAATTAATTCAAAAAGCAACTTTATGGTGTAGATTTGGAATAAAACTGTATCGATTTTTAGGGCATTCAGACGTAGGTTCCTCTTTTTTCTCCCCTGTAACAAAAGGTTTTTGCTCTTGAAGAGCATGGATCTGTATCACAGACAGATGCGTGGCCAAACTTAAGAGAGATATTGCAGTTTCTCAATGAGACCTGAGACAGATGTCCCGTCAACAAGTAAAACATGTTGTACGATAACTAGTTACCACTTGCATTTGATCTAACGGTTCTCGTGCTTCTTCCTAGTCGCCCTTTAATCGGGAAAGAATATAAAGAATTATCGCATCCCTCCTAACACTAGTACCATAGTATTAAAAAAAAGCACTTGCACTCAGCAATCGATAGATCTATGGTTCGAATCTAGGCCAATGGAACGTTTGATTTTCCATAGTTCCTGCTTCAAAGAAAATCTAATGTAGTTTCTATAAATCTATCCAAAGTTTTAAGTGAAAATGTTTAACAGTCTTCAGGGTAAAATTCGAAACATTTGAATAACGAAAAAAGATCGGATTCTTCTTTTCGAAATTCACGAGTTTAATATATTCGAATATCTTATATCGACTTCATTTTCTTAATTGCTTGTAGAGACATTAGGTTATTTAGAAGCAGGAGAGGTGAAAAATGAATCATATCCTCGCCGGGAATCGAACCACGGACCTATCGATTACGCGTCGAGTGTGTTGACCACTACATCACGAAGACATCTGAAGAAGGCGGGAGAAATACCTTATATACTCCCCCTTTTAAAGGGCAACTGGGGTTTTGGAGACCTAGTCGCCAAATCCTCCTGCTGGAGAATCATAATCCACCACCCTTTTTAGTTCGAGCGCAACTGTAGAGACATTAGGCTATTTCGAAGCAGGAGAGATGAAAACTGAGCAATACCTTCGCCGGGACTCGAACCTCGGACCACTCGAAATACGCGCTCGGTGTGCTGACCATTACATTACGAATGCATGCTGAGAAGGTGTAGATTTTAAATACAATTTAAAAAAGTTGTAAAACGTAAACACAAAATCTTCAATTTTTGACCAAGATATTTAATTTCAAAATTTGCCATTTTATGTCATTTTCAATTTGTATTGATGGATCGGTTAGTAATAAATTAAAATAATTGAAGGTACATTATATCCACCTTAAATGGTATTCAGTGATATTCCTTTGTAATTGACTAGTGTGTAACTTTTCTTTCTTTATAATTTTGTCGCAATTATTACCTGGAGAGAATTTTCACAAGAATAATTTGTAAGTTTTACACCCCTAGAATGAAGTTTTAGTACTTCTAGAGTGATTGGTATTTTTGAATTGTACAAAAATTGATCAAAGTAGAAATATTTTAGAATTTGAAGTTTCTGCAAATTATGTTACGGTGTAGTTATACGCCTAGTGTCAATGTTTTCTAGAGCACGAGTTCTCTAAATATTATATTGATGAATACTTTGCACGATAACCTGCAATGTCAAATGTCTAGAAATGCTTGTCGCGTAATGTATTAACAAGAGGAAATTTTTATTAACTCATTTTTATTTTTATAGTGGCTCAGAAATAACTGTTAGTATTTCCCTCTTGAACAGCATTTCCCTCCTGTATACAGTCCCTGAATATGATTTCCAAGTTTAAAACGAAATATCGGAGTGAATTTGCGTTGTACCAGAGTCACACGTTTTTAGTTGAGCTTTTATTTTAAACCATCGAACAGATTTAAGCAGGAAAATCAATTTTCAATTAATCTAATTTATTTATTCATCAACCCATCGAGGTAAGGTGAAAATGACGTCAGATATTCAAAATTTTGAAATAAATATCAAACAAATAATCTATCAGTTTTTGTATTATGGAGGTCAGACGTTTTGTTCTCTACTTTTGATAATGAGCATAAAACTGTCGTAAATGCAGACATCGTTTGCAGAATTTTTAGGCGACTTTGCTTTGCTGTAAAAAAATCTTCTGCTTTAAATTATTTTTAACTGCAACTATATTTTTGAAATTATAATTACCGTCTGCTACTTAAGAGTTTTGTTTTCCTGAAAAATGTCGCTTTTAAAGAAGCAGTGGATGGAAAGCTATGTTTATATTCTTTCTGAAGAAAATTATTCGTATCTAGCTATTAAAAATTGTTGTGAAAGCCATGGACAAAAAACTATAGGTAATATCAACAACATAGGAGAGAAACGTTAAAATTTAAAGTGGAAAAATTGTTGCAAATATGTATCCAAGGATAAAACGGAATGTTGCAAATGAAAGATATTTAATGTTAAAAATCTGCCAATTCAAAGGACAGTTCAAAAGTCATTAAAATGCTCAATGTCAATTGTGAACAAAGTGATTAATGCTGATTTGAATCTCAAAAAAGGCGAAAAAACATAATGTGCATCGTCTTTCTCCACGACATATCGGCGAACGCAGAAGGCGCTGCAGAATTCTTTATGAGAAACATTTATTCGGACAAAAATGTTGTTACAACTTTGGGTGTATTTAAAGGATTGAAAATTAACTAGATCCATTTATTATCATCAAAGAGGAGAAAAAAATCTTAAAACATGGTTCAAGGAATCTAAAGAAAGTTTTTCTAAGGGATTTATAATTGTTGCTGGTTTTTTTATATAAAAGCAAATCAAAAATAAAATGAGTGGAGAAAAATGTCAAGATCAACTCCACATATTACTAGAAACATATTTTATTCTCAATTTTCAAATATGAAATAACTTCTCTTTACACACAGTGTGATCAAACCAAAGCCCTTCACTCATATCCTTACTAAATCTCCTGATCTATCACCAATGTATTTTTGCGCTTTCCGGCTTCTAAAAGGCGGGTTGTGCAAACGTCTACCTAAAACCTGCTTAGGAAAACTGTTCGAGAACAATGGGATAAAATACCTCTTCCG